>QANX01005896.1:41758-111686 GCA_003254975.1 Ochetophila trinervis
GTCATTTTGATAGTTTTATATATATATATATATATATATATATATATATATATATATATATATATAACCATGGGAAGTTCTAACTTCTACACTTGATATATAGATTACTAGACGATAATGAATCTTGCTGCAATTAAGAATTCTAGAGCTGATTATTTATAGGAAGCAAAGTCTGTGGTATATCTTGGAAATAAAGCTAAAATTCCTATTATTTCTATTTCAGTTACTAGCCTTTCTTTGTCTTAAAACCAGAACCCATTTTTCATTTGGGCATTGCAAAGAGGACTACTCCTAGATAAAACCCCTCACATCCACTTTTTTAAGCATTCGGATGGAGATAGGTTATTGTAAACAGATGGAAGCTTTCAAGGATAAACCTTTTTGGTGTTTTGGGAATATGACACAATTTGGGAATTGGTTAAGGCTGTTGAATTGATTTCACAAGTTCAAGTCTTATCTCAAAATTTGATTGTATGACAAACAGAGGAAAATTTCCAAACATTTTGCTTTACATGGAAACAATTAGATATACTCATTGCTTGGTTACCAAGTTTAGTATTAATTGGTGATGAATAACTGGTAAAAATTTGTGTTGATCATATGGGTTTTTGTGATATTCATCCTTACAGAGTTATACAGCTAGCTGAGCCACAATGTTGATAGTTCAAAGGTTGCAGCCATCATTGGGATGATGGCTGATGTTAAGGAGCTCAGGATGAGCAATTATTATGTTGGATACCGAGAGAATTATTATATACTAGCCCTGAGTAGTATCACCAGGCATTATCTAAAAGAAGTGAAAATGGTGGAGTTGATGCTATCTTCGATGAAACCCCTATGAGGCACAGATTGTAAATCAGCTCAATCTCGCTTCGATCATTTTTCTTTATTTTTTTTATGACAATTATAATATATATTGTATCATGTTTATTTAAATTAAAAATTTAAGTGATATTTTATAAAATATAAAATATTTTAATAAATTAAATATAGTTCAATTATATTTTATCATGCACTAAGCACATTATATCATGTCATTTAATCCAAAATTGCATTAAACAAATGATAGTATTAAATATATCATATTATGCTCTATATAATCCAATCTAATTTTATCATTTATATTTGATCCGATCCAATCTAATATAGTATACAAAATAGATTCTTAAGCTATATGAAAAATTGAAAATGAGTACGAGAAGAAATTTCTACAATTGAAATAATATTCCAAAGCACAATCCTAGTCCAACAAAAAATGATTTAAAATGCAAATTAGTAATTATTCTGTTTACAATCAATTCTAGTATTTGAAGTATAAAAATAAAAATAAAAAAGCATTCTAGTATTTGATTTATACTCACAAGCAAAGACACAAATATCGGTATCGACGAAAAATATCAAATGTCAAAAATATAGAAATATAGGTAAAAATATCGATAATATATCGATATCGATAAAAATTCAAAAAAAATGATAAAAATTTATAATAAAAAAAGTATAAATTTTTTTTAATGAAATTTCATACTTATTTATTAAATACTTTATCAATTTAAATATAAAAATTAAAAAGACATAGAGTGTAAATCATATTTCATAATCAAGACATTTATAATACTCGCAAACAGTAACAAAAAAATTATTATTAAGTAATACATTATTCAAAAATTATAATAATAATAATACAAGTATTGAAATATGATTAATACCATATCGAACTTTTTAGTAGTTAAAATTTTTTATTATTTTATTCATCCTCATTTTCAGTAGTATATTGAGAAACATATTGATTAAAAACCACATCTCATTGATAATTTTGCATGTAATTATTGATATGCCAACCATATGGATCTAATATTGCATGCAATTGTCCTTGCATGTCATAATCGAGTTTCCCTTCTTATTATATTTTATGCATTTTTGTTCTTTTTCCTTTTGCTTTTAGTTTTATTTTTACTATTTTTCATAGATTTATTTTAACTTTTGAAATTTCACTGTCAAAATTTAAAAGTAAAATTTATATTTTATATGATTTGAATTTTTTAAAGAAGTTCATAAAGAGAGTGAAGTGGGTTCTAAACAATTTGTTAGTAATTGGAATGAATGACGCTGTTAAAAAAAAAACGCTAGTTTTTCTATTGTAAGGAATATGATAACATTATTATATATTATTATGTAGAAATTATGTAATTGCTATTAAGCCTATGGTTCTCATGTTGAAAGAAAACTCTATTTTTTTTTATTTTTTTTTCCATATAAAAATAATACTGTACTTTGAGAGAGTTATCTTGTTTGACATGTATTTAAACATACTTTTATAGTTTTTAAAAAGCAAAAAATAATAATAATAGTTTTTTTCTAGTATTGTTTGGTTTTCAACGTAGTTTGTGTTGTGTACTGTTCATTCAAATAATAAGTGTTAAAATATTATTAATTGGTATATTTATATAATTTAAATATTAATAAGTGAATGCATAAATAATTAAGTTGATCAAAAAATTAAACCAATTAAATATTATTTCACCATTGACCATGTTACTTGTTACTTGGTATATAAATTTAGTCAATATTTTAGTAAATTTATGATAATTAACTTCAAATATTTATTAGTGTTAGTTAGAATTTGTTAAACATATTAATTAACAGTTAAATATACACTTAAGAGGAAAAAAGAAAAAAGCATAAACACCATATTAAGATCATGTTTGGCATGGCTTTTTAGAAGCTAAAAGCAGTTTTTGAGCTTTAAAAATCTGATTCTAAAAGTGTTTAGGTAATTTTTTGAAATTATTTCTGATTTTCAAAAATTTTTTTAACCAATGCAAATAGTTTGTTCAAAAAGCACTTTTGAAAAAAGCAGAAGAAAAGAAAAAGCTACTCAAACATAACTTTAAAACAATTTAAAATTCATTTTTTTTTTAGACTCTAAGAAATTTTAATTATTACAAGCTAACACTAACAAACATTTAAAGTAAACAAAGTATATACATAATTAAATAGAAAAAAATCTATACTTTACCAAACAACACCTTTATAAATGAAGGATTTTACGTTTTTTGAACCAAAAAAACAGTTTTTTAGGACGTAAACTAGATTTGTTTTCAAAAGGGATTTTAGTAGTGAGCTTCCACTTGTTATGTTTCTTTTGTATGGCTTTATCTAATTTCCTAAAGGCATTCTGGAGTATGATTCTTTGTTGTTCTTTTTGAAATGTACAAATTGTGGTCTTATTTGGTATAGTTTTTGGAAAGCCAAAATCAGTTTTTAAAGTTCAAAAATTATCTTTTGAAAGTATTTGGATAATTTTCTGAAAATTTTTCTGACTTCTATAATTTTTTTTTATCAAAACCAATGAACAATAATTTTTTCAGAAAATATTTTAAAAAAAGCAGAAGAGAAACAAAAATAAAAACTATACCAAACAAAACATGTGTTTTTTAACGAATACTAAGTTAACGGAGCATCTATTGTGAAAATAAAAATAAAAATTAATGGGGCATCGTCGTATAATTTATTATTTGCAAACCAATTGGTGAACCTCAAGCAAATAAAAGCACTGGCTTTCCCTTTTGTAAAGATGAGTCTAATTTTGAAAATTTTAGGGCTTTTTCTTCTTTACTTTAATTGGTCTGGGTCATTATTGTATAAAATACTTTTTTAGCTCGCCATCAATGATGGTGGTGCGGAAACATTACGAAGTTGGAAGAAAGGTCGATTGTTGTGAGATATTGTTCAGTCTTCTCCTTTTTTTCTTTTATTTATTTATTTCGTTTTGGCATTTATTACATTTTGGTATTTCACCACATTGGGCAATAGTCAAGATGAATAATTACATGGGTCTAGAGATGGCAAAAGGGCGGAGGCCTCTCTCATATCACGTTCTGTCTCCTAGAATATGCTGCTCTATTTTTTTATTTTTCTTTTTCTTTTTTAAACGGGAGGGACGGAGAAACTTCATCGGAAAAACAGGATGGGACATAAAATCTTTGTTTCTCCATTAAAAAAATAAAAACTATAAGTATTTTAATTTCAATATAAAATATATATATAAATATTGTATATTTTATATTGAAAATGTATATTTAATTTTAAAATATAAAAAATAAATATAAATATTTTATATTTAATTAAAAATATAAAAGTAAATATAAATAATATATACCCAAACCGCTAGGATTTTTTTTGCTTTCTCTCCTTTTCTATGTTTCATCTAATCGGGGATTTTCCACTTTATTAAGGACGGATCCTCATAGAAATTGGAGATGACAGGGCAAATTAACATCTCTACTTGATCCACCGTTATTCAATTTCAATTTAAAATGTTAGCATTGTTGGCTTTCATCAAAATTTTTATGTACAATTATTTATTAATTTATTTTACTGTTATAACCCATTAGCTAGTTCATTGATTTTTGTTCATGTGATTCTATTTGCAAAATATTTCTTTATATTTTGGAGATTTATGCAGTGCACTTTTTTATTTGAGAAGTTTTATTGAAATATCTTAAAAATATTACATATTATAAATTAAAAATGACACATTATAAATTAAATATTATTTAATATAGGCAATATTACTTATTATAGAAAAATATTACTCATTATAAATTAAAGTTACTTATTATGGACAAAATATTATATATAATAGATTAATATTACTTGTTATAAACAATATTACTTATTATGAAATATTACTCATTATAGATAAATGTTCTTAATATAGAAAAATATTACTTAAAAACAGGGAGTTCATGACATGAACATCCTGTAATATTATTGGGACCCTTATATTTTAAGTTAGGAGTGTTCATCTGTTTGAAATAGACATATTTTGTAAATAGTCAATCAAATCCAATTAGTAATTGATTTTACCTTTTTCGATTTGATCTATACATCAAATCTAATGTAATCCAATTAATAATTGGATTGGATCGGTTTAGTTAATCGGTTTGGCTTGGACTTTTATTTAATTTTTTTAAATTTTTTAAAATTTAATTTTGAGCTTTTTATTTTGAATATTTGACATTTGATATATTTTTTATGCCAAAAACTTATTAGGCATAAACTTTGTTTAAAAAATTACATTTTTTTCAAAATCTAACACTTTAAAAAAGGATTGAGGAGAAAGTTAAAAAATAGAGATAATGCTCTAAACTTTATTTAAAAAATGATTAATTGTATGTAGATTCATAGTAAAATAGTGAATCTACCAATAAAAATAAGTGATATAATAAAAAAAATATTTTTCTAAAAATTAAAAAATAATCAATTTGGTTTAGATCGGATTGTATCAGTTTTTAACTTTAGCGACAAAATCAAACCGATCAAATGGTCGATTTTGAATTTTCTATTCAATAATACTACAATAATCGATCCAAATAAGTTGAATTAGATTGGATCAATCAATTTTATCGGTTAATTGTACACTTTTACTTTAAATAGCCAATATGCTGATGCACAAAAGCTAATGTTGTTTTTTCAGCACAGGTTTTTGAATTTTGTGGCAGACCAGTACCATCTAGAAATTCATCAGTGATGTAATTTGACAGTTCTACTATCATTTACCAATAAAAAAAAAAAAAGACAATTCAACTATCATAATAAAATCTAACCACTACAAAAAAAAAAACGCTTATTTTTTGTGAATGAAAAAAAAATGTTTGATTAAGATTCTTCATAACTTTTCTTATATTTGTGTACTTTGCAAAATAAAAAATTTCTACAATCTCAAATAATTAAATAAATTAGGATAACAAATGAATGATGCTGATATATATATATATATATATTTTTTTTTTTTTCATTAGAGAATTTTAAACTCAGGATGAAACATTGATGATGAATTTTGAAAAAATTATCGTTCAAAATCCATCGTCAATGTGTTTCTTTCAAATCTAGAACTTCCGGATAAAAGAATAACTTTATATACATACATATTTATACATTTATATATACATATTTATGAGCGTGTATTTAATTTAAAATTGGTTAGATTTTAAAAGAGTTTAAAAGTCTAGAGGTATTCAATTCATAGTTCAGATAAATATATAGAAATCAAAAAGTATTCAATTCAGATTTTAATAAATTTCATAAGATTCTATTAAAATCTAGGTGTATTCAATTAAGACTTTATAGAAGTCTTTTAAAATATGAAAGTATTCAAAAGGTCATTGACTTTAAAAGATTTTAAAAAATGATAAATTTTAATAGATTTCATTAGATTTTAAAAGCAATTTTGTAAATGAAAAAATCTAACTGAAATTCTACATATTTTTCATAGATTTTATTGAATTTTTATGAATTCTATACAGAATCCATAGAATTTCATAAAATCTATAAATTCTTTTAAAATCTACAAATCCATTAAATTTATTAAACTTTGAATTGAATACATTCCCCTCCGTTTCCATTTTATATTGAATCAAAAATTCTGTTTATTGTGCCCTTGGTTGAAATATTTATTTGTAAGATAGACAAAAGGATTGGATTCCCTTTCCATGCTCAAGATGGGGCATGATCCAAACTATTTAGGGTACCTATCTTTGATAATTAGAAACCAAACATAGCGATAAAAAGGATATGTGGACCATGGAAGCTTCTTGTGAGTGTTTTAGTAGGTTGCTCCCAAACTAAACCAGACATGGAGCCCCATGTGTTTCATGTACACCAAGTAATTTCACTGTGGGTTTGAGACCATGTTTCGGGTCCTTTTCTTTCTGAGATTAAGAGAGAGAGAGAGAGAGAGAGAGAGAGAGAGAAAGAAGTTTATGGATCAATTCTTGATCTCAATCAAAGTTCTTAGCGGTAAAGTTAATAAATTGATTGTATATTTTTTATTTATTATAATTACAATTTGAAAAATGAAAATTTTTGTGCCAAAAAATTGTTTGATTTTTTTTAATTTGAAAGTGTATTTTCAGATAAATATACGGGTTAATTGATTTACAAGTGAAGTTGGTCACATCAAATGGGTTCAAATCACGTTTTCCATTTTTATAATTCTGAAAAAAAAAATATATATATATATATTTATAGTATTTGTTGTTGTTGTTATTTATTTATTTATTTTTGGTTGAACTTTTTTTCTCATTTTGATGAAAGAAGACCCTAGGCCGGATCCAGTAAACATTGGGCCTCAATGTAGGCCTTTAATCTGACATTCAGACTAGTGTTTTGACCCTTCAGTTGGGCCTTGTAAAGTGCTGCGTAGTATTGGCTTCATGTTAAATTTAAGGGTTTTTTCTGAAATATTTGCACAGATGCGCACTTCATCATCAAATTAATTATATATCTCTATTATTTTATATTTCTATTACTTTTTTATTTAGTTATGCAAACCTACTGATCAGTCACATATCCATTTCACCGATTTTACTCTTTTTTAATTTAAAATAAATATTCACTTCAACTATTTAATTTTTTTTGCAAATAGCTTTCTTCTATTTGGTGAATCTATTTGTGTATTTTAATCTCCACTTGATTTCTTTGCAATTTTATTTGCATAAGCTATTTTTCAACACTACTTAGTTACTTTAGACTCCATTTTGAAGTTCTTAAAATATTTTAACAACTCTAACTCTTAAATCTAGCAAAGTAATTTAAATATTTTTGTGTTTAGAACAATATAAAAGTGTGTATTAATTTATAGGCATCCCATATTGTTCTTTCAAGTTCCCTGAACTAAAAAAAAGAACAAAAAAACAAAAGAAAAGCAAAAAAATATGAAAGTTCAAGATTAAAGACGATAGAAACCGTTCAGTCCTACTAAAGATGGTGTGCCTATCTTTGGGTTAGGTTCACACTTGCCTCGCCCTACATAAAACACACCTCCTCTTAAAAATGTAGTTTGTGCACCCAAAGGAGGGAAAAAAAACAAAGAGGCTAGGCCCTTTTTGCGTTGTTCTCCGCCATTGGTAACATGCACTGCCTTGGTCAAAGATGGTGTGAACTCCATCTTTAAATTGCATACACTATCCAATGTCATCAACTTTTGTTTCAAAAATACACTATGATTATTATTGGTTTAATTTTTTAGAATATTAAATACCAAACATAGTATGCTTGTAAACACTAAAAATACAAATATATGTCAAAATGCCAAGTGATGATATTATATTAAATATAAGTCAAAATGCCAAGAAGCGAATTATATATAGTCTTATTACATCTATATCAATAGTTAGAAAAATATAAAAAATGGTGAAAAATTCTTACAAGTGTTGTCATCCTTTTGTTATGGAATATTGCCAACGTCGAACTAGATCCATTTAGACAGTTTCAATCAAAAGCAATATTTCAGGGATAAACAATCAAAAATGAAGCCAACAGCTTCCTTTCTAATGTATCATTCATCGTAAATAAAATAAAGACACAAAAATGGATACTGTAATTAATAAAGAAAACTAAAATAAAATAAAGTACTAATCAATTGGAAAGACACGAAAATGGGTATGTTTGCATTTTGAAGTTTACAGTAGCATTTGCATTGGAAGAATTGGTTTGGATGAGAAAAAAGAAGAAGATAGAGAAGGAAAGAAGAAGAAAAAAGTAATAGAACAGAGAAAAAAAGCTGGTTGGGGTGGGGGAGTCGGTCAGGGGATTTATTTGTTTATTTCATTTTTCACAACCTTTTTTTTTTTTTTTTTTTTTTTTTTGAGGAGGAAGGTGAGGAAAGGGAATTAAATATATATACATGTAAAAACAGTAGAGAAAATATATGCGATAAGTAAAGAATATGAAACATGCAAGTTATTTGATAAAGATATGATTAAAAAATATAGAAAAGATGGATATAATTTCTTACATATAGGATTAGTCCAAATAAGAGTCAAACCACTAACAAAAATAGGCTTAAATGCATCAATACTCTTATGCCTTAGAGATGTTAGATTTATACAATTTAATGATAGCATATTAGGAATAGTTGAAACTAGCTTATGTAATGGACCAATTCATTTCAATTGTTATCCATATTATACAATAAGTTTAACAGATCCACGTATCCTAAGGATATTAACCTTAAATATAAAAACAAATGGTTATGATATTTTAGAAGGAACACAACCCTTAGCATTCATATATATAATAAATTATAAAGTCTCAGGAATAAACATGAACTTCCAAGCCAAGAAAAATATAAGTAAAGGCCAAACAATGCTAATCCAAAGTAATTTTAGAAATACTAAGATTACTATACCGAAAGCTATAAAATGGAATGATATTTCACTTCCTTCATATTGGACCTTAGTCAATGAACAACCAGCTAAACCAATACAAAATATCTTAGGTAACAATGATTACATACAACAATATTTAGATGAAACTATAAAAATAACTTTTGATTCAACCACTAGCTCTGCATCCACATCTAGGAGATCTTTTAGCCACACTCCCAAGATTGAATCAATAAAAACTAAAAGTACTTCTAAAAGAAATTAGGATTTAGAAAAGGAATTACAAAAATTAAAAATCAAACAATTAGAAGAAGAAATTAAAAAACTAAAATTAAAATCAGTTTAAACAACTGCCCAAGTCATCCATCCAGTTTATAATCAAGATGATGAAGGAACATCATCACCAACAAAATCAGACTTTATAGATCCAAGATTATACACAATCAATAAACTATTTAAACCAAATTGGAAAAAATTAAATACTGAAATGATGTCACAAGAAAAATCAAGAAAAGTTATCAGAATATAGACAAAAATATGAAAAGAATGAAAAAGAAAAAAATTGGCAAAATTGGAAACAATTAATGATTCAACTACAAAAAGATATACCATTTTTTGTATATTTAACTAATCATTACGAAAAACCTTAGTAACTTTAACAAAAGAAAAATGGATAAAAACAGACAAAACAATAATTGTATCAGCGACACCCCCCAGAAGAAATAATAATTATATACCAAAATACACCTATAATTGCATCTCCATTTAAAATACATAATGAAAAACAGGAACCATCAAAAGAAATAAAAAAGATAATTGAACAAAACAATTATACTAATCAAAGCTTAATTACAATAGGAAAACAATTAGGAAATTTACAAATAAAAGAAAATATTAATTCCCAAAATTTTAGTAAAGCAAGTCAACAACCTTTGATGAAATTTCCCGATTTAAATGAAAAACCCTTAATAAAAAAGATAGATAAACTTATTCAATAAACAAAACAAGAATCAACTTCATCAATATCAATAATACATGATAATCCCCAAAACACTAGTGAATCAGAATTTAATAAAACACAACAAAATTTAGAAAGAATTAAAAAGAAATATATGAAACCCTCCATAGATTGGACACCAAAACAACTACCTTTAGATATACAAGAAACATCAAATAAGAATGGAATGCCCATTTTTAATGAAGTAGAACAAAGAATACTAGATGGAGTTAATACATTATTATATACAATCATAAAACACTTCATAGGAACACTTACAGATATATCTTCTAGGCTACACAATCAACTGACCAATTTAAAATGTCCAACCATGAGTGATTTTGATTGGTATGCAACAATATTTACAAGAAAAGTAATGATGAGAGAAGATAGTAATCAACCATTTTGGAAAGAAAAATTTATTAATGGATTACTTAGTTTATTTTCACATAAGATTAGAGAAATTTTTAGTAATAAACAAGGATATATTAATTATGACTCATTAACATATGAAGATATAATCTTATTAATTCAAAAAAAAGGATTAAAAATATGTATTGATATGAAAATAGCTAAACAAATTCATAAAGACAAAAGAGAAGCTAGATATGAATTAGGAACATTTTGTACACGATATAGGATAGATGACCTACCTCTTTCTAGAAGAAATAAACATAATAGAAAAGAAAATTTAGATAAACCAAATAGATATCACAAATACAGATATAGAAATAATTATAAAAGTTATTACAAGGATAAAAATTCTAATAAGGAATACTACTGTTGTTGTCTGATTTTCGTCACTATGATGCCACGCGATGTTTCCTTGACTGAATCTCGGATTTCGTCCCTGACCCCTGCAAGATGAGACAATGGTGTCAGATTGGGGGCCGATGGTGTCACCGACGTTCCAACTCTGATGCCTAAGTCAGTTACGAGACTATTCTAGAAACCTCCTTCAGGTTTCCCTCAGGTATCCCACTGCGTAGCCTACCTAGAATTTTGCGCCAAAAGGCCCTACTGAAACTTATCAAAGGTGATGATGGCGACTGGTCTAAGATTGTTAGAGAGTGTTTAGGGTTCAAATCTCCAGAAAACCGTCCCCTTCTCACTCACCTAACCTTACCTTAAGTACCTCATCTCAATGGCTCAGATGCTAGGGTTATGAACCCTCATAAGCTGGGATTGTGACACTTGGACTCGGAGAATAAGGTAAGTATTTAAGCCAAGAACTGAAGGTCAACAGGGTTTACTTACTCCATCATCCAAGACCATGCCACACCTAGGCTTGTTTTCAGCCCTGCCTGTCAGGCCGGGCTTCACTTGCTCGTGACTGGTGGACCTCATTCACGGTGACCTTTGTGGGTGTTGGATGGGCCTAGGAGGTTCTCTTACCCATATCCCAAAAATTCCCATAACATTAGCCCCCAAGACCAGCCTAATTTTCAATCGGGATGGTCTTCACTTTTGTGGGGCAGAAAACCTGCCTGGGCCTTCTCAACCTATTTGAAATTTCAGTTCCTGCCTTTGCCCTGTCTGGGCATGGACTCGACGAGAGTTTCGAAGGCCCACTCTTTTCTTTTTTACAAAAATGTATGCTACCATTAACTGCCGATCTATCCAATCCGTCCATTTTGATCCGACAGTTGGGGCACGTTGGTACGGTGTCATGTGCTTTTTGCGCTTCCCATAATCGTCAGCATGGGAGAGAGAAAGTGGACGTGATCCTCGCCGCCTCACCTCCCTCTGCACTAGAACGTGGGTAGGCACTCTCTCATCACTTCCTAACCTAACCCCACAATCTCAATTTCCTTTCGTTTTAGCCTCTTCAGACCGAGTTTTTGAGTTCACGTTCATTGATTCTCACCATTTTTCTGGGATTCTTCTGATCATCTTCTGCTGATCTTCGTCTTCCTCTGCTTCACCATTCGGTCTGGTGCTTCTCAGGTAAGGGTTTGTGCTTGCCTCTCTTCCTTCTTCATTTCATTTTTTTTAAACCCGTTCTAAACTTTCTCTTTTGTTTCCATGGCTTAGCTTTGTCGGAGACTTGTCGTGTTGAAGACTTCTGACACGCAGAGACTCTTTCTTCCAAATTCAAAGGTATGCCTCTTTCCTCCATTGATGGCTGACTGTGTGCTACGCATGATGTATATTTGTTTGTTTCTTTTTTTTTATATACAACATGTTTTCGACAGTGTTTGTTGCCACTGGCTCCTCCCTAGGTTATTCCTTCCTTCTCTGGAACTTGTATCCATCTAGTCCTCTCTCATTCTTTCCCTGTAAGCCCTAAGGGATCAGGTCTCTTTGTCCTAATCTTGTATAGCCTGATGATTAGGTGTCTGCATTGTTTATAGCATAGGACTTTCCTCCCTGCGTGTCTACATTGTTCATAATATAGAAGCTTTCCTGCCTGCCTGATAGTCTTCCTGTTATTTTTAGATGTTGAACACTTCTACTAGTAGCAGCAGTGAACCGCTGCTACAATTGGCCACTGTTCCTATCAATTTTCAATTTTCCCACAGCTCCCAGCCTAGGCCCATTCAAGAGCTTAAGCCTTTGCCCCTTTCCAGAAGAAAATCTAGGCGACTTGCCGGCATATTCTCTCCCACAAGCTCTGATCTTGGGTTTGTAGAAATTTTTTACTCATAGGAGACTGAGCCAGAAGTGGCTGAGCCCTCAGTGGCTGTTGATATGACCGGTCCCACAGGGTATCTGGTTCCTGCTGTTAGGGCCACCAGGGCCACTAGAGACTTTGGGACTGCACAGGGACAGACTGGGTCCAAGGGCATACATAGAGATTACGACTTTACGAGGTCTGACTTGACTGAATTAGGCCTCGCTAATTTGCTGGAAAGGTTCCGTCTTCCTGAAGGCGTGACTGCTAGGCTTCCTAACGCAAGGGAGTCTGCCAGTTCCCCTCCTCCTGGGGAGATAGCCTTAACTAGTTGGTTCTTTGACTGTGGGCTCAGACTGCCTCTAGCCCCTTTCGTTGGGAGGCTCCTCATCGAAATTAACCTAGCCCTCTTCCAATTAGGACCCAATGTCTGGAGATCCGAGTTCTACTCATTCGTGCTGTGGAGGGAACATTTTCAATCAGACCCTACCCTTTCAGAGATCTAGGCCTTCTTTGAGATTAGATTGGTTCCCAGGCAGGCGGCTCTGTACTATGTCTATCCTCGTAGGAGGAAATTCATCCAATTTCTGCCTGAACTCACTGGATGGCAGAAGGACTGGTTCTTTGTTGGTGGTTGCTGGGAGGCTGGATCCTAGGGAACTAGGTATGAGGTGTCTGTGCCTTGGTGCTTTGGGGGTCAAAGTCACGGATAGAGCTCATCCCTCCTCTTCTTAGTCAAGCCAGCTGTGCCATGGTGGACGCCATCTTGGGTTTGAGTCTCACCGAGAGGGACTACAAATCCATTTTGTCTGAGGAGAGGTTATCCTTGGGTATGAATTAGGGGTGATCTTCCTGTTTACATTTTTTTCATCTCATGATGTTTCTAACTAATGTTTACTGATTTTTGCAGCCATGAGTGGTCAGGCAGGGAGGAGCAGTTATCGGAGGGACCTGCCTGGGCGCCTGCCTAGGGAGCTGACTGACCTCAGTGATGTTCTAAAGTCAGCGAAGCTAACGCACGGTTCCACCCCTCGTGGCTCTGCATCTGCCTTGAAGCCAGCTTCCCTGACGGGGAAGGAACTTGCCTTCATATCACAATCTCGATCTGGGAAAGAGCTTTCCTCGAAAGGGAAAGCAGTCATTCGTGCGTTAAAGGGCAAAGAGTTTGCCACGGGAATGGCCGAGGATGAAATGGCACGCCTCCCTTCTTAACTGGTTGGCCCGCTGGCTGTTCTTCTTCGGGAAGTTCCTCCTCAGGAAGACAACGGACGCAACAACACCCCCATTTCCTCTTTGGCTGAGGAGGCATCGCGTCAGCTGGCTTCTGTGAGTTTTTTGAACAAGTATCTCCTCTCTTTCCTTTATCTTATATCATGTTGATCTCTGATTAGTGTCTTTTCCTGCAGGATTTCTTGTCAGTCTTCAAGGTCCATGAGCTGGTGGAGATTGAGCTCCACGCAACTGACATGTCCGTGTCCCACCTCAAGGATCTAGAAAGGGAACTGGAGGGGTCCAAACAATGCATAGCTGAGCTTAAGTACGTGCTGTCCAGGAAGGAGATGGAGCTCCAGGGAAGAATGAGGAGCTGAAGAAGAGGATCCGTGCTCACCAGGAGCTTGAGACCCAATTCAGAAAATCCTTGGAAGAGGTGAAGCTCGAGCAGGATAAGGTTGTTGCAATCTCTTCAGCTTACCAAGCCCTGATGACGCAGGCTGATGGGCAATTTGACACAGGGATGGACGCTGCAATTAAGGAAGCCCGTGTCTGCTTCCCTGGCATGGACCTCTCTGTGCTGGAGAAGTCCCTAGGGCTCGTGCCTGCTTCGTCTCAGGGCCTTCCTGCCTCTTATGATCCCCTGCCTAGGTCCTAGTCTCCCGGGCAAGTAGTTCCTCCTTCTGGTGGGCTGGCACTCGAGGGCTCAGAGGCCCTTGTTTCTGGCCACGACCTCCGCCCTTCCAATTCTCCAACTCTGGCACTCACTGAGAAGGTTGACTCCGGCATCTTTGCTTCAGCACCTAACGCTCCCCCTTCCTAGGCTCTAACCATATTGCTTTTCCTTCAATTGCCTTCTATTTTTAGACAATTTATGCTTTATGTTTTGAAGAAGGTTTCTTGGAATTGCCTCGTAACTGATTTAGGCATCGGAGTGGAAACGTCGGTGACACCACTGGCCCCCAGTCTGACGCTATTGTCTTATCTGGCAAGGGTCAGGGACGGAATCCGGGATCCAGGCAGGGAAGCACCGTGTGGCACCAAAGTGACGAAAATCATACAACAACATTACTAAAACAAATTTTAATGAAATTAATATCCTAAAAGAAAATTCAATCTCAAAAAATTTATATTTAATAAATTCCAAAACCAATCAACTGAATTATTTACAACAGGAAATTAAATATGCAAAGATAGAGAAACAATTATTAAGTAAAAATTTACAACAACAAATTAAAGATTTTGAAATTAAATTAACAAAAGAAGTATGTTCAGATCTATCAAATGCTTTTTGCCACAGATAAAGACACTTAGTTAACTTACTTTACATAAAAACTTTGATGAAACAAAAATCCCAACCAAAGCTAGCCAATTCAAATGAAAGAAGAAACATTAAAATATTGTAAAACAGAAATCTCTAAATTACTTAATAAAGGAATTATTAAAAATAGTAAATCTCATTGGTCATATTCAGCTTTTTATGTTGAAAAACAAGCCGAGTTAGAAAGAGGAGTTCCGAGATTAGTAGTCAACTACGAACCATTAAATGAAGTACTAGAATGGATTAGGTACCCAATTCCAAACAAAAGAGATTTAATTAAAAGAATAGCTCAAACTACAATATTTTCAAAATTTGATATAAAATTAGGATTCTGGCAAGTACAAATTAGTAATCAAGATAAATATAAAACTGCCTTTGTTACACCATTTGGCCATTTTGAATGGAATGTAATGCCATTTGGATTAAAGAATGCCCCTAGTGAATTCCAAAAAAATTATGAATGAAATATTTAATCCATATAGTCATTTCACATTAGTTTACATAGATGATGTGTTAGTATTCTCACAGTCAATAAATCAGCATTGGAAACATTTACACCTATTTGCTAAAATAATTAAAGAAAATGGACTAGTAGTTTCAGCAACAAAAATAAAATTATTCCAAACCAAAATAAGATTCTTAGGATTTAATATATTTCAAGGACAAATTACACCTATTGATAGAACAATTCAATTTGCTGATAAATTTCCAGACCAAATCTTAGATAAAAATCAATTACAAAGATTTTTAGGATCACTTAACTATGTAGCAGAATTTTATGAAAACCTTATAGCAAAATGTAAACCTTTATTTGATAGGTTAAAAAACAATCCAAAACTGTGGACTGAAGAACACACTAATATAGTAAAAGAAATAAAAACTTATATTAAGTCACTGCCTTGTCTAGGAATACCTTCTAATGATTCATTTAAAATTGTCCAAATAGATGCCTCTAAAGTTGGATTTGAAGGAGTTCTATTTCAAGAACTCACCCCTGAGTCATCTGAACAAATTGTTCGGTTTCATTTTGGAACTTGGACTTCTTCTCAAAATAATTATAGTACTATTTAAAAAGAGATTTTATCAATCATTTTGTGCATCTCAAAATTCCAAGATGATTTATTAAACCAAATTTTTTTACTCAAAATAGACTGTAAATCAGCTAAATATGTTCTAAAAAAAGATGTTAAAAACATTGCATCATAACGAATTTTTGCCAGATGGCAATCTATATTAAGTATTTTTTATTTCAATATAGAATACATTCAAGGAAAGAATAATTACATACTTGATTTACTCACATGTGAATTATTAACAGGGAAAGACAAATAGTCATGTCAGACAAAAAGAAAACAGTCAATAAACTAGGGTTTTCAACCCAACCGAGGTCTTCAACCCTTAGTCAGTCAAAACAATTAGTAAAACTTCAGTCACCAAAACAAAACCTTAGTTCAAATTTATTTACTATTGTTGATCCCATTAAACCAAACTACCAGTCAGCCTTAGTTAGCTCATATGATCCATATGCTATAACTCCGAGTCAACCATTCAACCCCATAACCACTAAGAAAAGTTCCCTTTATTTTGACATTACTAGTTACACTCTTTTCTATGTTGAACCCTTTCATGAAAAAATACCAGCAGCCAATCTTCAAGTCAAAAAATTCTTTCCACCAAATTTTCATTATATTCCAGGACACCCCAGTAAAACCCTAAGATATTACACTAACATTTTGATCAAAACAAATTCAGTCTCAATCAGCTCTATATATGAACAACAGAGATTTCCTAACCAACCTCAAAAACTCTTGTATCACAAACAAGTCATCATTAAAATCATTACTTAGATGAATGACAATCCCCTCCATTCAATTTTAAAACAATCCAAGACACAACATTTAATTATCATGATTATATTGATGCTTGGTATAAAATCCTCCTTCATCAAAATGAAACATTCAGTCATTCCTGGTTCATTAACTGAGACAGTAAATTCCAAAGAAACTTCCCTAGTTGGTTCTATCAATGGTGGACTGATCATGAGATAGATAAAATATTTTTCCCCCTAAATTTCAAGAGTTATACCTACTTCACCCAGAAATACCAACCCAGTCAACAAGAGAAGAAATTCATGGGAACCCTTATCTTTATGTCTAAATACAAGATTCCTTGGATATTCAAATGGCAATATGGATTAGAAGATGACATTTTCTACCATATCCATCAAGTAAAATGGTGGGATAAATTTAATTGCGAGAAAGCGGGACCCTGGTCTAGGAGATGATTGAGTCAGTCCTGCAGAAAAAGCGGTAGTAAAAGGTAAAGCCATCGACAGAGTAAAAGTTAAAGTAAAAGTAGATTCTTCATCAATCAACAAAAGCAGAGGTAAAAGCAGATTCCCCAACAAAGTAAAAGTAAAAGTAAAAGCAGATTCCCCATCATTACGAGGAATACAGTAATCAAGACCATTCAGCTATAAAAGGCCTTCATCCATCTGAAGGAAGGCAGAGTCAATTTTCAAGAGAAAATTTCTTAGAGAGCATTTAAATTATTTGTAATAAGTTTATACATCTTTTAGTTTTATTCATGTAAGTTCATCAGTAAACATTTATTTTTCATGTACTATCTAGTTATTTCAATAAACATTTTATTTAAGTATATAGGCTCGAGTACCCTTGGTTGTGTGCTACTGGCACAAAGGAAACCACCAAATCTAGTACCAAATGTTTAACAAAACCACGTACTTAATCAAACTATTTTGATTTAAATTTACATATTTTTACTACTCAATTCCATTTTGTCTGGTATCAAAGGTTAATTTACACACACACACACACACACACACACACACACACACACACACACACACACACACACACACACACATATATATATATATCACCGTAAGAGGGGGTGGGGGAACTAGGGCGTTTCAAATTCCTTCTTCTTTATTTTTGGGATAATTTTAGACTAATTAGTGTTGGTTTTTTGTAATTGGCGTAACAGTTGCCAGTTACTAATTTATTTATTGAATAAATTAATTAGTTTTCATTTATTTTAATATTTGTTTTGATTTCAGTTTTATTTTTTTGTTTACTAAATATATGTATATAGTTTTGAGGTTTTATATAAGAGAAAAACATAAAAACGTGATTTTTGGGTTTTTAGAGAAAGTATACTTACAAATAGAATACAAAAAAAATTGTGATATAGTTTAGGTATTTTTCAAGTTCGAAGATAAATTTTTGGTGGTGCTAAATAAAAAGTTTAGAGTGTCCGTTGTATCTTGGGAGATGATCGTTAACAAACCAATCGTACCAGTGGAGAAGAAATCATTCTTAAAGAAACTGTGGTATTACACAGACCTCGGACTGTTACCAAAGACATCATATACAAGTTCTGTATTTTATTATCTATGTATTAAACTAAATTTAGTTTATTAATTTGTAAT
The DNA here is from genome assembly GCA_003254975.1 of Ochetophila trinervis. NCBI lineage: Eukaryota > Viridiplantae > Streptophyta > Magnoliopsida > Rosales > Rhamnaceae > Ochetophila > Ochetophila trinervis. Next base: position 60,524 of record QANX01005896.1, read on the forward strand.
ATATATATTTTTAAATATGTTGATTGTAGTGGATATTTTTAACAAAATGTGGGCCTGATATTTTACTTTTGGGGTAGTATAATAGATACCCAAATACTGTGATAGGCCATGCAATTAATACATTTTAAGCCCAAAAATAAATATGGATAGGGCCATGTGTCATTCATCTACAAAGGGGGATTTCAACATTAAATTCTAGCCATCCAAAAGTGATATAAAGAGGAAAAAGGAAGAAAAATGAAGGTATCAGATCTTTTTGGGCATAAAACCCTAGGCAGTCGCCAACTCTCACCTATCCCCATCCCTTTCCTTTCAATTTCACACGGCAGCTCTAACTTTGGGGGGATTGGGTGACTCATTTCATGGAATTTTGACCTTAGGCAAGGGTTCTTTGATCGACTGTGATCATTCAAAACCAAAAAGACACTATTCATCATCTTCCTCCTCCATTCTTCTTCTCATTTTCTTTTTCTCTAACCATTGAATGTTCAAGAGAGAGCATTTTCACATGAGTTCAACCACTGACTTTGGCATCGGAGGGGGAACGCCGATCACCACACCGATACCTCTCTGACCGGTTTTCTTCCCCTTTTTTGGCATATTCAAGGAGTTCGGTTCAAGACGGAAAAATTTCCACAACATATTGGCGCCGTTTGTGGGAACAATTTTCCCTCTTTTGTTCTTTTTTTGTGGTTGTTTTTTGATTCAACCGGGTTGTTCTTGATAAACAATTTTTGGTCCCTTATCTTTGTTTCTTGTTTGCAAAAGTTTCATTTGAGTAACCTTAAGAGAGTAGTTAGTTTGTGCTAATGTTTGATGAGTTCACGACTTTTTTGTTTGTTTTTGCTTGAGGTTTGTGCTTGAGATTTGTGGGTTTTCATTTGGCTTTCAGTTTGCTGGTTTGCCTTGTTTTGGTCTATTATTGGTGTTGTTTGGCTTAAAAGAAAAGAAAAAAGAAAAGAAAAGAAAAGAAAGTAAAACAGCAAAGAACAAAAAGGAAAAAAAAATTATTTTCACTTCAGCACCTGGACAGACAGTAGGAACTGAAATTCAGCTCCAGGATGAGTCACCCCAGCGCCTAGACCTAGACTTGAACTTGGCTCAAAAACCACTACCAAACAATATTGCAGAAACTGAGGAAGTCGCCCAGTTCCAGCTCCAAAGATACCTGAACCGAGCTGAGCCAAACCGAACAAATCGGAACAAAGCCTAACGAACACCCTGTAGCTGAACCGAGCTGGAGAAGAGCTTGAAAAAAATGCCAGACACCCATTTGGAGCGGCAGGTTCAAAAAGTTTAATGGAGGTTCGAGCCACCTCAGCCGAGCTTCAGCCCAGTTCCGCAACCTTCGCCTAGGTCCTAGCCTTTGGCCCATTTCCTCCACCTCTGCCCAGGTTCCATACCTTGACCTGGTCCCTCGGCTTCCGCCCAAGACCTTGGCCTAATCCCTCGGCTCTCGCCCAAGACCTCGGCCTAATCCCTCGGTTTAATACTTACCTTATTCTCTGAGTCCAAGTGTCACAATCCCAGTGCATGAGGGTTTATAACCCTAGCATCCAAGCCATTGAAATGAGGTACTTAAGGTAAGGTTAGGTGAGTGGGAAGGGGGCGGTTTTCTTGAGATTGGAACCCTAAACCAGTCGCCATCACACCTTTGACAGGTTTCCAGAGGGCCCCTCTGCGCAGAACCTTAGGCAGGCTGCACAGTGGGATACCTGAGGGAAGCCTAAAGAAGGTCTCTTGGAATAGCCCCGTAACTGACTTAGGCATTGGAGTGGGAACGCCGGTGACACCGCCGGCCCCCAGTATGACGCCATTGTCTTATCTTGCAGGAGTCAGGGACGAAATCCGAGATCCAGCCAGGGAAGCATCGTGTGGCATTAAGGTGACAAAAATCAGGCAACAACACAAATAATCACTATCGTAAACAAATTACACATAATTAAATAGAAAACGCAATTCTTTACCGAATGACACCTTTATAAATGAAGAATTTTATTTTCTTTTAACCAAAAAATAGTATTTTTCAGTAGGTAAGATAGATTGGTTTTCAAAAGGGATTTTAGTACTAGTTTTAGATGGAGTTTCCATTTGTTATGCTTCCCTTGTACAGCTTTATCGGATTTCAAGGCCTTCCTGAGTATGACATCGTGAAACTGTCCTCTATACAAATTGTGATCTATTTTCTTCTTTTTTCCTTTGAAAGGTGCAAATTTTCCTTAATGAATACTAATTAATGAGGCATCGTCATATAATTTATTATTTGCAAACCCATTTGTGAACCTCAAGCAAATCACAGCACTTGATTTCCCTTTTTCTAAAACTGAGTCTAAATTTGAAAATTTAAGGGCTTTTTCTTCTTTCCATTAATTAGTTTGGGCCATTATTGCATAATACTTATTAAGAGCACCGGCAATGATGGTGATACAGAGACATTACGAAGGTGGAAGGGTCAGAAGAGCCAACTATGAACTATTCTTTAGAGTCTTCTCATTTTCTTTTCTTTTCTTTTTTTTATTTCATTTAAAGCATTTATTTCATTTTGGCATTTCACAACATTGGGCCAACCGTCAATTTGAATAATTACATGGGTGCTGTCATTGGTCCAACACTATTCAATTTCAATTTCCAGTTTCAGCTCCACTGTTGACTTTCATCAAAAAAATTATGTACAATTATTTATTTTCCTATTTTTAACCCACAAGATAGTTCATTGATTTGTGTTCATGTGATTCTCTTTGCAAATATTTCTTTATACTTTTAGTAGCAACATGTTGATGAACAAAAGCTAATTTTTTTTGTTTATTTTATTTTTTAAAAAAAAGGATAATTTGCATACGGGGTACCTAAACTATAACGGGTTTTATGAACAGATTCCCAAACTATTTTTTTTTACAGTTACCTACCTAAACTCAAATTTCAGTTACTCCGTTAATACCTACAGCTATTTTCATTTGAAAATCTTCGTTTTCTTCACGTGAAATGCACGTGAGCCTAAAATAAAGAAGCAAAAGGGCATTTCATGTCTTCTACCCTCTCACTTCATTCTGAACCTCTGCAGCTCATCTCCCAATTTTTTTTTCAAATTTTCATGCCCAAAATTGATTTTAGAACACTGATCTAGGGCACACACAATAGCAAATTTTTAATTTCTCACTATCTCTTCGTGTACAAAACCCTATTTAAATTTCAAAAACCAAATTCCATTTATTCTAACTGTCGACCACATGAAACTAAAAAGGAAAACAATTCCTTTAATTTTTTTTTCAGATCAAATTTGTGTTTTTCCATGTTATAATTTGTTGTGTGATTCAAAATATTAGAATATTGTATGATTAAATTGACAAAATAACTAGAATTTTCATATAAAAAAAAACTTCAAAACCCGTGTGAATTGAAGTTTGAGTTGGGTATGCAATTCCAATGGGTATTACACCCTTGGGATTCGTCAGAAATGATGAGACGAATCTAACAGGACAAATTTTTCCAAAAATGGTTGTCAGAATCATAAGATTCTGACGGGTAAAACAACTGGGTCGCGATACCTGGTTCAGTGAAACAGGCCGACCCACAACCAGTCTCAAGGTTGGGGACGACCCAAAACGACACCGTTTTGTTATATAATACTAAAGAGTCAAAACGGTGTCGTTTTGGGTTATACCCAACCTTGAGACGAGTTGTGAGTCGACCCGTTTAACTGAACTGGGTCTCGCGACCCGGTTGTTTTACCTGTCAAAATTTTATGATTCCAACCACCGTTTTTGGAAAAATTTGTCCCGTTAGATTTATCTCTTCATTTTTGACGAATCCCAAGGGTCAATTTGGAGTAATACCCACTGGAATTGTATACCCAACTCAAACTTCAATTCACACAGTTTTTGAAGTTTTTTTATTTATGAAAATTCTAGTTATTTTGTCAATTTAATCATACAATATTTTAATATGTTGAATCAAACAACAAATTATAACATGGAAAAACAAAAATTTCATTTGAAAAATAAAAAAAAATTAAAGGAATTGTTTTCCGTGGCCGAAAGTTAGAGGAAATGGAATTTGGTTTTTGAAATTTCAACACGAAGTGAAAGTGAGAAATCAAAAGTTTGCTAGCTTGTGCGTGCCCTAGATCAGTGTTCTAAAATCAAATTAGGGCATGAAAATTTGGAAAAAAAAATTGGGGGATGAGCTGCAGAGGTTGAGAATGAAGTGAGAGGGTAAAAAACATGAAATGCCCTTTTGCTTCTTTATTTTAGGCTCATGTGCATTTCACGTGGAGAAAACGGAGATTTTCAAACGGAAATAGCTGTAGGTATTAATAGAGCAACTAAAATTTGAGTTTAGGTAGGGAATTGTAAAAAAAATAGTTTGGGTATCTGTTTGTCAAACCTGATATAGTTTAGGTACCCCGTATGCAAATTATCCAAAAAAAAAAAGTTGCAGCATAGGTTTTTGAATTTTGTAGCAAACCAATATCATCTAGACATTCATCCATGATGTAATTTGATAGTTCTACTATAATAATAAAATCTAACTACTACTGTAGAAAAAGGATACACATCTTTATAAGTAAGTTGGATTAAAACTCTTGATAAATTCCACATATTTTAGTACTTTGCAAAATTAAAAGTTTTTAGAATCTCAAATAAGTAAAATAAATTATGAGAACTGTTGTTGTCTGATTTTCATCACCTTGATGCCACACGATGCTTCCCTGACTGGATCCCGAGTTCTGTCCTTGAACCCTGCAAGATAAGACAATGGCGTCAGACTGGGGGCCGGTGGTGTAACCGGCGTTCCCATTCTGATGCCTTAGTCGATTACAAGGCAATTCCCAGAAACTTTCTTCTGGTTTCCCTCAGGTATCCCACTGCGCAACCTACCTAGAATTCTATGCCAATGGGCCCTCCTGAAACTTGTCAAATGTGATGATGGCGACTGGTCTAGGGTTGTTAGGGAGTGTTTAAGGTTCAAATCTCCAGAAAACCGTCTCATTCCCACTCACCTAACCTTACCTTAAGTACCTCATTTCAACAGCTCAGATGCTAGGGTTATGAACCCTCATATGCTGGGATTGTGACACCTAGACTCAGAGAATAAGATAAGTATTAAACCAAGAACCAAAGGTCAACGGGGCTCACTTACTCCATCGTCCAAGACCACGCCATGCCTGGGCTTACTCTTGGCCCAGCCTGATAGGCTGGGATTCGCTTGTTTATGACTGGTGGGCCTCGTCCACAGTGATCTTTGTGGGCGTTAGAAGAGGCCTAGGAGGTTCTCTGACCCATATCCCAAAAATCCTCATAACACTAACCCCCAAGACTAGCCCAATTTTCAATTGGGGTGGTCTTCACTCTTGTGGGGCAGAAAATATGCCTGGGCCTTCTCAACCAATCTGAAATTTTGATTCCTACCTTCGCCCTACCTGGGTGCAGACTTTGGATTTGCCAGGGAATCTGGGCCTGACCTTAGCTACTGGCTGGAATTCGAGTCATGACCGTTGAGCAACTTCAGTTCATTTGGAACTTGTACCTAACTTCAGCTACCGACTGAAACTCGAGTCGGGCCCGTTGAGCAGATAACAAGAAATCCAGGTTCATTTGGAACCTAGGATTGACTTTAGCCACCGGCTGAAATTCGAGTAAGGCTCGATAGCAAATAATGTGAAACTCTAGTTCATCCGGAACCTGGGTCTGACTTCACCTACCTACTGAAATTTGAGTCAAGCTCGATAGCAAATAATGTGAAACTCTAGTTCATCCGGAACCTAGGTCTCACTTCATGCTGAAATTTGAGTCAGACTCAATAGCAAACAATGTGAAACTCTGGTTCATCTGGATCCTGGGCCTGACTTCAACTACCGGCTGAAACTTGAGTCAGGCTCGCTTAGCAAGTAACAAGAAGCTCTGGTTCATCCGGAACCTGGGCCTGACCTCAGCTATCGGCTAGAATTCGAGTCGGGCCTGTTGAGCAGATAATAAGAAATTAAGATTCAATCTAAACCTGGGCCTGAATTCAGCTACCGGCTGAATTTTGAGTCCAGCATGTTGAGCAGATAATAAGAAATTCAGGTTCATTTGGAACCTGGGCCTGACTTTAGCTACCGGCTGAAATTCGAGTCAGGCTCGATAGCAAATAATGTGAAACTCCGGTTCATCAGGAACCTGGGCCTGACTTCAGCAAAGGGCTAAAACTCGAGTCAGGCTCGCTTAGCAAGTAACAACAAGCTCTGGTTCATCCGGAACCTCGGCTTGACCTCAGCTACCGGCTGGAATTTGAGTCACTGCTATGCAAGTAATAAGAAGCTCTAGTTCGTTTGGAACCTGGGCCTGACCTCAGCTACCGACTGGAATTTGAGTTAGTCCTACTAAGCAACTAAAAAGAAGCTCTGGTTCATTCAGAATCGGGGCCTGACTTCAGCTACTGGCTGAAATTTGAGTCAGGCTCGCTAAGCAAGTAACAAGTAGCTCTGGTTATCCGGAACCTAGGCCTAACCTCAGCTACCGGCTAGAATTTGAGTTGCGCCTGTTGAGCAGATAATAAGAAATTCATGTTCATTTAGAATTTGGGTCTGACTTCATCTACCGGCTGAAAGTCGAGTCAGGCTCGATAACAAATGCTGTGAAACTCTGGTTCATTCGGAACTTGGGCCTGACTTCAACTACACGCTGAAATTCGAGTAGGGCATGTTGAGCAGATAATAAGAAATTTAGGTTCATTCAGAACCTGGGCCGGACTTCAGCTACCTACTGAAATTCGAGTCAGGCTTGATAGCAAATAATGTGAAACTCTGGTTCATCCGAAACCTGGGCCTGACTTTCACTACCAGCTGAAACTCGAGTCAGGCTTGCTTAGCAAGTAACAAGAATCTATGCTTCATCCTGAACCTGGGCCTGACCTCAGCTACCGGCTGGAATTCGAGTCAGGCCTACTAAGCAAGTAAAAATAAGCTTTAGTTCATTCCGAATCTGGGCCTGACCTCAGCTACCGGCTGAAATTCGAGTCAGACTTGCTAAGCAAGTAAAAATAAGCTTTAGTTCATTTGGAACCTGGGCCTGACCTCGGCTACCGGCTGGACTTCGAGTCAGGCCTGCTAAGCAAGTAAAAATAAGCTTTAGTTCATTCGGAATCTGGGCCTGACCTCAGCTACCGACTGGAATTCGAGTCAGACCTGCTAAGCAAGTAAAAAGAAGCTTTAGTTCATTCGAAACCTGGGCCTAACCTCAGCTACCGGCTGGACTTCGAGTAAGGCCTGCTAAGCAAGTAAACATAAGCTTTAGTTCATTTGGAACCTGGGCCTGACCTCAGCTACCGGCTGGAATTCAAGTCAGACCTGCTAAGCAAGTAAAAAGAAGCTCTAGTTCATTCGGAACCGGGGCCTGACTTCAGCTACCGACTGAAATTCGAGTCAGGCTCGCTTAGCAAGTAACAAGAAGCTCTAGCTCATCCGGAACCTGGGCCTGACCTCAGCTACCGGCTAAAATTTGAGTTGGGCATGTTGAGCAGATAATAAGAAATTCAGGTTCATTCAGAACCTGGGCCTGACTTCAGCTACTTGCTGAAATTCGAGTCAGGCTCGATAGCAAATAATGTGAAACTCTTGTTCATCCGAAACCTGGGCCTAACTTCAGCTACCGGCTGAAACTCGAGTCAGGCTCACTTAGCAAGTAACAAGAATCTATGGTTATCTGGAACCTGGGCCTAACCTCACCTACCGACTAAAATTCGAGTCAGGCTCGCTTAGCAAGTAACAAGAAGCTCTAGTTCATCCGGAACCTGGGCCTGACCTCAGCTACCGGCTAAAATTTGAGTCGGGCAAGTTGAACAGATAATAAGAAATTCAGGTTCATTCAGAATTTGGCCCTGACTTCATCTACCTGCTGAAATTTGAGTCAGGCTCGATAGCAAATAATGTGAAACTCTGGTTCATCCAGAACCTGGGCCTGACTTCAGCTATAGGATGAAATTCGAGTCAGGCTCGATAGCAAATAATGTGAAACTCTTGTTCATTCGAAACCTGGGTCTGACTTCAGCTACCTGCTGAAATTCGAGTCATGCTCGATAGCAAATAATGTGAAACTCTGGTTCATCCGGAACCTGGGCCTGACTTTAGCTACCGGTTGAAACTGGAGTCAGGCTCACTTAGCAAGTAACAAGATGCTCTAGTTCATCCGGAATCTGGGCTTGACCTCAACTACCGGCTGGAATTTGAGTCAGGCTCGCTGAGCAAATAAAAGGAAGCTCTAGTTCAGTCGGAACTTGGGCCTGACCTCAGCTACCGGCTGAAATTCGAGTTAGACTTTTTGAGCAAGAACATGGGCCTGTATTGCATTTCTGTGCATGAATTTGCGCATCCCTTTTCATCGTGGGCCAATAATATTCCTGACGGATTATTTTGTGAACAAGCGATTGGCCCTCGGAATGATTGCCATAAATCCCCTCATGTACCTCTTTCTGAACATAGTCAGCTTCGGTTGCACCCAGACATTTCAAGTAAGGGAGGGAAAAACCTTTCTTATACAACACCCCATCTAGCAAGGTATAATATAGGGCTTTGTAGTTTAAACGTCGAGCCTCGAGCTTATCTTCAGGCAAGATTCCTTCTATCAGGTATTGGACTATTGGATCCATCCACCCGGGCTCATCATCCACCTGGTTTACTGCCTGATCTTCCTTCTTGTAACTTGGTTCCGTGAGTACTTCAAAAGGCACACTTCTTGTAAGCTCTGAGTTTGACGCAGAGGCAAGTTTAGCAAGTGAATCTACATCTGCATTCTCTTCTCTTGGTACCTGAGTGATTTGACATTCTTCAAATTTTTCAAGCAGGTTTTTTACCTTGGCCAGGTATGACACCATGCTGCCTTCCTTTGCCTGGTACTTCGAATTTACCTGCCTGACGACCAACTGTGAATCATTGTAGACTCGTAGTCTTCTAGCTCCCACCGATCCTGCCATTCTCAGGCCTGCAATCAAAGCTTCATATTCAGATTCATTGTTTGTTGCCTTAAACTCGAGGCGGATGGCTTACTCGAGTTTAACAAAGTCAGCTTCTGGTGTTGTAAGGATGAATCCAGCTCCGCTACCCTACTCGCTCGATAAGCCATCCACATGCAAGGTCCAGAATGTAGTTTGGTCCTCATGTCCCATTACCTCTTTAGCATCCAAGGATTGGTCCTCCACTCCTTCCAAAGCAATGAATTCAGCGATGAAGTCGGCAACTACCTGAGCCTTTGCTGCTGTCCTTGGGGTGTAAAAAATCCCAAACTGTCCAAGCTCTATGGACCATTTGATCAACCTTCCTGATGTCTCTGGATTCTGAAGTACCTGTCTCAATGGGTAACAAGTTGGGACAGTGATGGCGTGGGCTTGGAAATAAGGCTTGAGCTTCCTGGATGAAACCACCAAAGTTAGGGCAAGCTTTTCTATTGTCGAATATCCTGTCTCGGCTGACATCATAGCTTTGCTAACAAAATAAACTAGGTACTGAACCGAGGCTTAATTGCGGATGAGGACGGAGCTGACTGCTATCTCTGAAACGGCCAGGTACAATAAAAGTGTCTCTCCGAGCACTGGTTTGGACAGCAATGGTGTTGAGCCTAGGTACTGCTTGAGTTGAGTAAATGCCTCCTCACATTCTTCTGTCCACGCAAAACTCTTGGGTCCTTTGAGAGTCTTGAAAAATGGCAGGCACTTGTTAGTCGCTTTGGACACAGATCGATTCAAGGCCGCTATTCTCCCAGTCAGTCTCTGGACATCTTTGATTTTTGTGGGAGAAATCATTTCCAAAATTGCCCTGATCTTATTAGGGTTAGCTTCGATTCCCCTTTGGTTTACCATGAAACCCATGAACTTCCCAAAAGATACTCCAAAAATGTATTTTGCCGGGTTTAACATCATCTTATGCTTCCTGAGGATGGAAAACATCTGGTCCGGGTCAATCAGGTGCTCCGAGGCTTTAACACACTTAACCAACATGTCGTCCACATAAACTTCCATGGTTTTCCCTATCTGCTGAGCAAACATTTTGTTAACTAACCTCTAGTAGGTGGCCCCTGCATTCTAAAGCCCAAATGGCATCACTTTGTAACAGTAAAGCCCCATGTTTGTTATGAACGAGGTTTTTTCCTGGTCCTGTGGATGCATTTTGATCTGATTGTACCCTGAAAATGCATCACAGAAGCTATATAATTCATTACCTACCGTAGGGTCCACCAACTAATCGATCTGAAGCAGGGGAAGCTGTCTTTCGGACATGCCTTGTTGATGTCTGTGAAATCCACCCAGACCCTCTACTTGCCATTGCTCTTCTTGACAAGAACCATATTTGCTAATCAATCCGCATAGAGCACCTCCTTTATGAGTCCAGCATCTAGTAATTTCTCCATTTCTACCCTGATTGCTTTGTAACCCTCAAGGTTAAAGCTCCTTCATTTCTGCATGACTGGGCGGAAGTCAGGGTCGACATTCAATTTGTGAACTATGATCTCGGTATCAATACCTGGCATGTCGTCATGGGACCACGCAAAAACATCTGAATTCTCTCTTAAGAATTTGACCAATGCTTCTTTGAGCTCGTCTGGGAGCAGGCTTTCAATCTTGGTTGTTCTGGCAGGGTCGGCCATGTCCAGTTGCACTTCGATCAGGTCCTCTACTGCTTCTCCTCTTATTGATTCCTTCCACTTGTTCTCTCTACTTCCCGAATGAAAGTCAGGCTGGTCTTCATCCATCATGATTTCCATTTTCCCAGCTAGCTCGGAGCATTGCTACTCGAAGGGAGACTTTTCACTTTAAGGTCCCTCGAGAGAGGAACTACTCCCTGATTGATTCGAGCCTTCCAACTCGGGGGATGGCTTTTTACGTTGGGGTTGGTTTTGCATTTGCTCAGGGTGTTCTTGCCCGGAGGTCATCAGGCACGTCATATGATTATGCTCAGGGCGTTCATGCTACAGACTACTATTTTCCTGCCTGGGGCCTGAGAAGATGGCCATTGATTATGCATGAATGTCTCGATTACGCAATGAGGTTGCGTAACACTTCCTCGATTCATGTTGATCTCCTCGAACGCATCATATTCCTCCTCCAGGTGTAGGAAACTTCATCACTGTGGATCGATGAGGGGCATTTCCCATCGTGACAGGGAGTTCAATAGACCCTTCTGGAAACACTGACTCACCCGTGAAATCCGAGAAAGGAGTCCTGATTGGCTTGAGTGCCTCTATTTTAAGCCCCATTGCGTCATAAGCTGGAGAATACAAGATATCCACTGAACTTTCTGTGTCTATCAATATGCGGAATATCATGTGGTTGGTCACCTGTGCTTCTATCACAATTACATCATCATGGGGGTGGTGAATGCTCAGGGCTTCTCAATCATCAAAGGTTAACAGGAAAGGATCTCTCCGTGGCGCTTTTGACTGTCTGGTCATTAGGTTCACTTCAAACTGCTCATGCGTGACTCGAGCATCCCTAGCATACGCTTTCCTTGCCCTGTTGGAACTCCCCCATGCCTGGTTCTCCCACAATGGTCTGCACACTTCCATTAATCTCTCCTGGTCGGAGCGGTATTACAGATGTATCCTCCTCCCTAATTGGCTCATGCCTGGAAGGTCCGGCCTGACTGGTGGCTCCTGCCATAAATTGTTGCATGTGTCCCCTCTGGATAAGGGCTTCTATTTCTTCCTTCAATTCCTAACATCCATCAGTGTCATGACCGTAATCTCTGTGGTATCTGCAATACCTCTTTCTGTTCCGATATCAAGATGGTGTCTTGATCAGGAAGGGCTTTTTCAGCATGTTGCTTCCTTCAATCTTCATTAGTACCTCTTCACGCGTCGTGTTGAGTGGTGTGAACCTGCCTGGTCTATCTTTGAAGAATCGAGGTCCCTGATTTTTTTCATCACTGCTTCTTTTGTTGCTTACAGCTCTGTTCTTCTAATTCCTTCGTGATTCATTTCGACCCTCATGCTCTTGCCTGGACCTCCTCTGCGACTCAATGATCTCTTCTGCTGAAATATACTTGTGTGCCTCCACTAGCATCTTGGAGAAAGTCCGAGGAAGGTTCCTTGCTATTGAACGAATGAGATCCTCATCTTTCAGGCCATCATGTATGGCCTGCAGGACCCAGTCATTACTTCCTCATTCGACTTGCGTCATGGCTTCTGTAAATCTCTGAATGAATGACTTCAGAGACTCTCCTTCCCTTTGAATGATCAAAGAGAGGTGAGTATGAGGCTTCTTTACTGTTCGAGCCCCCACGAACTAAGCAACAAAAGCTTCCTCCAGCTGCTTGAAAAAGCCAATAGTCCCTGGCTTCAAATTGGTAAACCATGTTCTAGCCATTCCTCCAAGGGTTACGGGAAAGCCCTGCACATGATTGCATCCTCGACTCCTTCAAATTCTATCCAAACCTTGTAAGCTCCAGGTGTTCTCCAGGGTCAGTTCGGCCCTGATAACGTTCCACCTGAGGAATTTTGAAATTAGGTGGGAGAGCAGCCTGCCTTATTTCCAAGGTGAAAGGTGAGGTGGACTGGGTCCCTGCTGTGCAATGAGCCTGGGCCCCTACTTGGACATGGAGGTCTCTTAGATCAGCGTGCCTCCACGCCTCGACTTCTTCTACGTCCCTTCTGATTTCCTCTTCGAGCAGCTTCTGTTCCTCTGCCCTAATGCGAGCTCTTTCCTCATCCGGGTTCCACCAAAGTGTGTCGTTCATGTCCCATTTCTCTTCGGGCTCTGGCCCTCTCATTCTCAGCTCATGTTCTTCTCCTGGCATCTAGGGATGCTCTCAGATTGCTCAAATCTAGACCTTCATGGGATGAGGAGAAAGTGTCGCTGACTGCTTTATGCCTGGAATTTCCCTGCCTGTCCGGCGGGTGATATGGAAAGGCTCTGACATCCCTCCAAACCTCTCCATCAAGCTGCCTTGAATGCTCGTGCCTCCTTCCATGACCTCTGACGTCATTTTTTGCCACTCCTTCTTCTCTTTGTTCCTGCGGTCGTGCACGGGGGCATGGGGAACCCACAGGCACCTAGCTCCTGGGTATTGGAGAAAGATGGGACTAATGGTTGTTTTGATTCTGCACCATTTTCCCTATTAATTGCTCCAAGCGGTTCTCCACATCGGACAGGCGGGTCCTCTCGGATCGTGGGGCTACTCTCCTGTCACTACGTCTCTGAAGGGGTAGCTGTGATAACAAAGTCGTTGGATCCCTGGGAACAATGGCTTCCCGATGAGGGATAGTACAGGTCCTTCTGGGCTACTTGTCCTTGACTTGCCTGTTCGATGGCTCGACACCACTATTCTCCCGTCCCGCTTTCGGCTGATCCTACATATCACACTCCATAACCTAGTTGCAATAATGGTTTTTCCATCAACCTTCTTCTCTTGGGGTCACGATTCTTCCAGATGATCCCTTTACCGGTGATTATGGCTGCACGTGACTTCTAGATCTTGACACAACATTGATATTTTTCATACGTTACCACAGATGGCGCCATTGTTGTTGTCTGATTTTCGTCACCTTGATACCACACTATGCTTCCCTGACTGGATCCTGAGTTCTGTCCCTGACCCTTGCAAGATAAGAAAATGGCGTCAGACTAGGGGCCGGTGGTGTCACCGGCGTTCCCACTCCGATGCTTAAGTCAGTTACAAGGCAATTCCCAGAAACCTTCTTCAGGTTTCCCTCAGGTATCTCACTGCGCAACCTACCTAGAGTTCTGCACCGAGGGGCCCTTCTAGAACCTGTCAAAGGTGATGATGGTGACTGGTCTAGGATTGTTAGGGAGTGTTTAGGGTTCAAATCTCCAGAAAACCGTTTCCTTCCCACTCACCTAACTTTACCTTAAGTACCTCATTTCAACGGCTCAGATGCTAGGGTTATGAACCCTCATATGCTGGGATTGTGACACCTGGACTCAGAGAATAAGGTAAGTATTAAGCCAAGAACCAAAGGTCAACCGGGCTCTCTTACTCCATCGTCCAAGACCACGCCGCGCCTGGGCTTACTCTTGGCCCTGCTTGACGGGCCAAGCTTCGCCTGTTCGTGACTGGTGGGCCTTGTCCATAGTGATCTTTGTGGGCGTTAGAAAGGGCCTAAGAGATTCTCTGACCCATATCCAAAAAATCTCCATAACAAGAACAAAGGCATGATGCTAATATATATATATATTATATTTTAATTTGTTGTGAACCTAATTTTCATTTTATGTTGGACATTAATAAAGTGCCAAGGGCTAAAGGTTGTTATTTGTCAATTATGATTTAGTATTCAATCATTAATTGAGATGATTTAGTATTCAATCTTTAATTAAGATTATACTTTCAGTATTTGACATGTCAAAATATTTTCATGTTTTATTGAAAACATGTTCCCAACATATCATCATTATTATATAACTACGTTTACATAAGATTCATGATATGGAGATTTTTGGGATATGGGTCAGAGAACCTCCCAGGCCCCTCAAACACCCACAAAGGTCATTGTGAACGAGGCCTGCTAGTCAAGAACAAGCGAAGCCCGGCCCGTTAGGCAGGGCCGAGAGCAAGCCCAGGCGCGGCATGGTCTTGGACGATGGAGTAAGTAAACCCCGTTGACCTTCGGTTCTTGGCTTAAATACTTACCTTATTCTCTGAGTCCATCTGTCACAATCCCAGCTTATGAAGGTTCATAACCCTTAGCATCCGAGCCGTTGAAATGAAGTATTTAAGGTAAGGTTAGGTGAGTGGGAAGAGGATGGTTTTTTCTAGAGATTTGAAGCCTAAACACTCCCTAACAACCCTAGACCAGTCGCCATCATCAACTTGGACAGGTTTCAGGAGGGCCCCTCGGCGTAGAACTCTCGCTAGGCTGGAGGGTGGGATACCTGAGGGAAACCTGAAAAAGGTTTCTGGAATTTGCCTCATAACTGACTTAGGCATCGGAGTGGGAACGCAGGTGACACCACTGGACCCCAGTCTAACACCATTGTCTTATCTCGCAGAGGTCAGGGATGGAATCCAGAATCTAGTCAGGGAAGCACTGTGTGGCATCAAAGTGATGAAAATCAGACAACAACATTGGCGCCATCTGTGGGAAACTTGAAAAAAAAATATTAAAGTTGTGTAAAGGTTTGGAAATCACGTACGACCATAATCACCGGTAAAAGGATCATCAAGAAGAATCGTGACCCCAAGAGAAGAAGTTTGGCGGCAAAACCATTATTGCGGCTACATTAAAGAGTGTGATATGGGGGATCAGCCAGAAGCAGGACTGGAAAGTAGTGGTGCCGAGCCCTCGAACAGGCAAGTCAAGGACGAGCAGCCCAGAATGACAAGTACTATCCCTCATCGAGAAGCCACAATTCCCAGGGAGCCAACGGCTTTGTTATCATGCTAAGGAGGAGCGGCGAAAAACGACATCAGAGGTTATGGAAGGAATGACAGGAGGCAATAGCGTTCAAGGCAGCTTGATGTAGAGGTTAGGAGGGATGTAAGAGCCTCTCCATATCACCCGCATGACAGGCAGGGAAGTTCCAGGCACAGAGCAGTCAGTGACACTTTCTCCTCAACCCATAAAGGCTTGGATTTGAGCAATCTGAGAGCCTCATTGGATGCTAGAAAAAGAACACAAGTTGAGAATGACAGGGCTATAGTCCGAAAAGAAATGGGACCTGAACAATACACTTGGTGGAACCTGGATGAGGAGAGAGCTCGCATTAAAGCAGAGGAACAAGAGCTGCTTCAAAAGGAAATCAAAAAGGACATGGCAGAAGTCGAGACGCGGAGGCATGCTGATCTGAGAGATCTCCATGTTCAGGCAGGGGCCCAGGCTCATTGCACAGCAGGGTCCCAGTCCACATCACCTTTCACCTTAGGGATAAGGCAGGCAGCTCTCCCACCTAATTTCAAAATTCCTCAAGTGGAACGTTATCAGAGCCGAACTAACCTTGGAGAACATTTGGGGGCTTATAGGGTCTGGATGGAATTTGAGGGAGCCGAGGATGCAATCATGTGCAGGTTTTTCCCGTTAACCATTGGAGGAATGGCTAGAACATGGTTTACCAATTTGAAGCCAAGGACCATTAGCTCTTTCAGGCAACTGGAGAATGTCTTCGCTGCTCAGTTCCTGAGGGCTCGACCAGTAAAGAAGCCCCCTATTCACCTCTCTTCGATCGTTCAAAAGGAAGAAATGTCTCTGAAGTCATTCATTCAGAGATTTACAGAAGCCATGATGCAAGTCGAAGGAGGAAACGATGATCAGGCCCTGTAGGCCATGCAGGATGGCCTGAGAGATGAAGATCTCATTTGTTCGATAGCAAGGAACCCTCCTCGAACTTTCTTTGAGATGCTGGGGGAGGTACATAAGTATATTTCAGTAGAAGATATCATTGAGTCACGGAAGAGGTCCAGGCAAGAACACGAGGGTCGAAACGACTCATGAATGAGTCAGAAGAACGGAGCTGTAAACAACAAAAGAAGCAGTGATGAAAGAAATAAGGGACCTCGATTCCTCAAAGACAAACAAATAGGTTGACACCACTCAACACAATGCGTGAGAAAATACTAATAAAGATTGAAGGAAGCAACATGCTGAAAAAGCCTTTCCCGATCAAGACACCACTTCTGTATCGAAACAGAAAGAGGTATTGCAGATACCACAGAGATTACAGTCATGACACTGATGGATGTTAGGAATTGAAGGAAGAAATAGAAGCCCTTATCCGGAGGGGACACTTGCAACAGTTTATGATAGAAGCCACCAGTTAGGCAGGACCTTCCAGACATGAGCTGATCAGGGGGGATGATACATCTATAATACCGCTCCGACCATGAAAGATTAATGGAAGTGTGCAAACCATTGTGGGACGACCAGGCATGGGGGGAGCTCCAACAGGACAAGGAAAGCATATGCGAGGGATGATCGAGTCACGCAAGAGCAGTTTGAAGTAAACTTGACGACCAGAGAGATTCATTCCTGTTAACTTTTGATGATAGAGAAACCTTGAGCATTCACCACCCCCATGATGATGCAATTGAGATAGCAGCACAAGTGGCCAACCACATGATATTCCTCATATTGATAGACACAGGAAGTTCGGTGGATATCTTGTATGCCCCAGCATATGACGCAATGGGGATGAAAAGAGAGGCACTTAAGCCAGTCAGGACTCATCTCTCGGGTTTCACGGGAGAGTCGATGTTTCTAGAAGGGTCTATTGAACTCCCTGTCACAGTGGGAAATGCCCCTGACCGATCCACAGTGATGACCAACTTCTTAGTAATGAAGAGCCTTTCGGCATACAATGCCATCATTGTATGACCCATCTTGAACGCATTAAAGGCAGCAACCTCAACCTATCACTTGTTGATGAAGTTTCCTACACCTAAAGGGGGAATTGGATGCGTTCGAGAAGATTAACACGAATCAAGGAAATGTTACGCGACCTCCCTGTGTAACCGAGACAGTCAAGCAGAATCAATGGCCATTTTCTCAGGCCCCAGGCAGGAAAATCCTAGTCAGCAACCACGTGATGTGCCTGATGACCTCCGTGCAGGAACGCCCTGAGCAAACGAGAAACCAACTTCAAAATAAGAAGAACGGGAAGAAAAAGCCCTCCCCCGAGCTAGAAGGCTCAAATCAATCAGGGAGCAGTTCCTCCCTTAAGTGAAAAATCTCCTTCCGAGCAACAATGCTTCGAGCCAGCTAGGGAAATAGAAGTCATGTTAGAGGAAGACCAGCCTGACTTTCAGTTGGGAAGCAGAGAGGACAGGTGGAAGGAAACGATAAGAGGAGAAACGGTAGAAGACCTTATCGAAGTGCAATCGGGCATGGCCAACCCTGCCAGAACTACCAAGATTGGGAGCCTGCTCCCAGGCGAGCTTAAAGAAGCATTGGTTGAATTCTTAAAAGAGAATTCAGATGTTTTTGTGTGGTCCCATGACGACATGCCAGGTATTGATCCTGAGATCATAGTTCACAGGTTGAATGTCGACCCTAACTTTCGCCAGTCAAGCAAAAACAAAGGATTTTCAACCTTGAGCATTACGAAGCGATCAGGGCAAAAGTGGAGAAATTACTAGACGTTGGGCTTATAAATGAGGTGTTCTATCCAGATTGGTTAGCTAATGTGGTTCTTGTCAAGAATAGCAATGGCAAGTGGAGAGTCTGCGTGGATTTTACTGACCTCAACAAGGCATGTCCGAAAGACAACTTCCCCCTGCCTCAAATCGATCAGCTGGTGGACTCTACGGCAGATAATGAATTATATAACTTCTGTGATGCATTTTCAGGGTATAATCAGTTCAAGATGCACCCGCAAGACCAAGAAAAGACCTCGTTTATAACAAACATTATGCTTTATTGCTACATGGTAATGTCGTTTGGCTTAAGAACGCAGGCGCTATCTACCAGAGGCTAGTTAACAAAATGTTCGCTCAGCAGATAGGGAAAACCATGGAAGTTTATGTGGACGACATATTAGTTAAAAGTGTTAAAGCCTCAGAGCACTTGACTGACCTGGACCAGATGTTCTCCATCCTCAGGAAGCATGAAATGATGTTAAACCCAGCAAAATGTGTTTTTGGAGTATCATCTAGGAAGTTTATGGGGTTCATGGTAAACCAAAGGGGAATTGAAGCTAACCCCGATAAGATCAGGGCCATTTTGGAAATGAATTCCCCAGCCAAAATCAAAGATGTCCAAAGACTGACTAGGAGGATAGCGGCCCTGAATCGATTTGTGTCCAAAACGACTGACAAGTGCCTACCATTTTTCAAGATACTCAAGGGACCCAAGAGTTTTGCGTGGACAGAAGAATGCAAGGAGGCATCTACTCGACTCGAGCAGTAACTGAGCTCAGCACCATTGCTGTCCAAACCGATATTCGAAGAGACACTCTTCTTGTACCTAGCCATTTCAAAAAAAGCAGTCAGCTCCACCCTCATCCGCGAGGAAGCTTCATTTTAGTACCCAGTTTATTATGTCAGCAAAGCTATGATATCAGCCGAGACAAGGTATCTGACAATAGAAAAGCTCGCCCTGGCTTTGGTGGTTTCATCCAGGAAGCTCAGGCCTTATTTCTAGGCCCACGCCATCACTGTCCCAACCAGTTACCTGTTGAGGCAGGTACTTCAAAATCAAGAAACCTCAGGAAGGTTAATTAAATGGTCCATAGAGCTGGGACAGTTTGGGATTTCTTACACCCCAAAGACAGCAATAAAGGCTCAGGCAGTCGCCGACTTCATCGCTGAATTCACCGCTTTGGAATGGGTGGATGACCAATCCCTGGATGCTGAGGAGGAAACAGAACATAAGGACCTAGCCACACTCTGGACCTTGCATGTGGATGGCTCATCGACTGAGTACGGCAGCAGAGCTGGATTCATACTCACAACGCCAAGACCTGATTTTGTTAAACTTGAGTACGCCATCCGCTTTAAGTTTAAGGCAACAAACAATCTGAATATGAAGCTTTGATTGCAGGCTTGAGAATGGTAGGATCAGTGGGAGCTAGAAGGCTACGAGTCTACAGTGATTTACAACTGGTCATCAGGCAGGTAAATTCGGAGTACCAGCAAATGGAAGGCAGCAAGATGTTGTATTTGGTCAAGGTAAAAAACCTGCTTGAAAAATTTGAGGAATGTCAAATCACTCAGGTACCAAGAGAAAAGAATGCATATGCAGATTTACTTGCTAAGCTTGCCTTGGCATCAAACTCAGAGCTCACACGAAGTGTGCCTTTTGAAATACTCAAGGAAATAACTTACAAGAATGAGGAACAGGCAGTTAACCAGGTGGATGACAAGCCCGAGTGGATGAATCCAATAATCGAGTACCTGACAGAATGAATCCTGCCTGAAGATAAGCTAGAGGCTCTACGTTTAAGGTATAGAGCCCCATATTATACATTGATAGATGGTGTGTTGTATAAAAGAGGTTTTTCCCTCCCTTACTTGAAATGGCTGGATGCAACCGAAGCTGATTATGTCCTGAGAGAGGTACATGAGGGGATTTGTGGCAATCATTCCGGGGGCCAATTGCTTGCTCACAAAATAATCCATCAGGGATATTATTGGCTCACGATGAAGAATGATGCATAAGTTCATGCACGGAAATGCGATTCCTGCCAGACGTTTGCTAGTGTGCCAAGGAAGTCCCCTGAACAACTCACCTCGATCACCAGCCCTTGGTCATTTGCCCAGTGGGGAGTCGACCTTATTGGCCCCCTGCCGACAGGCAGAGGCCAGGCAAAGTATGCTATAGTCGCGATTGATTACTTCACAAAGTGGGTGGAGGCTGAGCCATTATCTACAATAACTGAAGCTAAAACCTCAAATTTCATATGGAGATCATTATGTGTAGGTTCGGCATACCACATACCATTGTAACAGACAATGGCAAGTAGTTTGATAATCGGAATTACAAGGATATGTGCTCGAATCTGGGAATTAGGGCAGCTTTTTCAGCCCCATTCCATCCGAAAGCAAATGGACAAGTTGAGGCTGTCAACAAGGTAATCAAGAACAACCTAAAAGCTAAACTGGATTACACAAAGGGGCCTGGGTGGATGAACTCCCAAAAGTTCTATGGGCATATCGAACCACACCTAGGATTGGAACTGGTGAGACCCTTTTCTCTATAGCGTTCGAGGCTGAAGCAGTGATACCGGTGGAAATTGGAGAGCCAAGCCCTAGAGTCAGACACTTCAACCTCGACAAAAATGATGAACATATACATTTGAGCCTTGATTTGATTGAAGAAAAAAGGGATATGGCGCAGATAAAAGCAGCTGCATACAAACAAAGATCAGCAAGGTACTACAATTCCAGGGTGAGGCAGAGATCTTTCAGGCAGGGAGACTTGGTCCTGAGGAAAATAATGCTCAACACTAAGGAGTATGGGTCAGGAACTCTCGGACCTACCTAGGAAGGTCCATATAATGTAATTGAAGTGTTACACCTAGGCATGTACAAGCTAGAAGGATTAGATGGAAAAAGGTTGTCTCACCCGTGGAATGCAGAGCATCTAAGGATTTACTATCAATAGACCTATGTAACGACGTTAGGCATTTGTAAAACACTTTTATTTTTCAAATAAAGCAAATGCTCATTCAAAAACAAAATGCCTCGCCACTCAAAACCCTATGAGTCTCTTATTATATGCTCAACGGGCCTGACTCGAATTTCAGCCAGTAGCTGAAGTCAGGCCCAGGTTCCAAATGAACCTGAGTCTTTTATTATCTGCTCAACGGGCTTGACTAGAATTTCAGCCAATGTTGATGTCAGGCCCAGGTTCCGAATGAACCTGAGTCTCTTATTATCTGCTCAACGGGCCTGACTCAAATTTCAGCCGGTAGCTGAAGTCAGGCCCAGGTTCTGAATGAACCTGAGTCTCTTATTATCTGCTCAACAAGCCTGACTCGAATTTCAGCCGGTAGTTGAAGTAAAGCCCAGGTTCCAAATGAACCTGAGTCTCTTATTATCTGCTCAATGGGCATGACTCGAATTTTAGCCGGTAGCTGAAGTTAGGCCCAGGTTCTGAATGAACCTAAGTATCTTATTATCTGCTCAATGGGTCTGACTTGAATTTCATCCGGTAGCTAAAGTCAGGCCCAAGTTTCGAATGAACCCGAGCTTCTTGTCATTCGCTTAGTGAGCCTGACTCGAACTTCAGCCGATAGCTGGAGAAGTCAGACCTAGGTTCCTTTGTGAGTCAAGGTCAAGCAACAAAAAACTCTTCCCTGTCCTAAAAGAACAGCCAAACTTCAGAGGGGATAGCAGTTGGAAGATCAAGGTCATCAACATTACATTACGAAAGAATAAGTTAAGTTCTAAATTAAATTGTCTTCAAAACATAAAGCATAAATTGTCTTAAAAAAAAAAAAGAAAAAAGGCAATTGAAGGAAAAGCAATATGGTTGGAGCCTAGGAAGGGGAAGCGTCAAGTTCTGAAGCAAAGATGTCGGAGTCAACCTCCTCAGTGGGTGCCGGAGTTGGAAAACTGGAAGAGCGGAGGTCATGGCCAGAAACAGGGACCTCTGAGCCCTCGAGTGCCAACCCACCAAAAAGAGGAACTGCTTGGCCAGGGGACTGGGACCCAGGCAGGGGATCAAAAGGGCAGGAAGGTCCTGAGATGAGGCGGGCACGAGCCCCAAGGACTTCTCCAGCACAGAGAGGTCCATGCCGGGGAAACAGACCGAGACCTCTTTAATTGCAACATCCATCCCTGCGTCAAATTTCCCATCAGCCTGCATCACCAGGGTCTGGTAAGCTGAGGAGATAGCAGCAACCTTATCCTGCTTGAGCTTAACCTCTTCCAGGAATTTCCTGAATTGGGTCTCAAGCTTCTAGTGAGCACGGATCCTGTTCTTCATATCCTTATTTTTCCTATGGAGCTCCATCTCCTTCCTAGACAGCACGAACTCGAGCTCAGCCGTGCGCTATTTGGCCTCTTTCAATTCCCTTTCCACATCTTTGAGGCGAGATAAGGACATGTCGGCCGCCTGGTGCTCAATCTCCACCAGCTCATGGACCTTGGAAACAAAGAAGAAGGCCTGCAGGAAACGAAAATTATCAGGGCTCAACATGATATAAGCTAAAGGGAAAAGAGGAGATACTTGGGCAAGAACTCACAGAAGCCAACTGACGCGATGCCTCCTCAGCAAGGGAGGAAATGGGGGTGTTGCTACATCGGTTGTCCTCATGGGGAGGAACTTCTCGAAGAAAAATAGCTAGTGGGCCCACCAGATGGGAGGGGAGGCACGTCATTTCATCTTCAACCATTCCCATGGCAGTTCCTTGCCTTTCAAGAGACGAAGGACCCCTTTCCCTTTGGAGGAAAGCTCTTCCCCAGATCGAGATTGTGATCTGGAGGCAGGTTCCTTCCCCTTTAGGGAAGCTGGCTTTGAGGCAGATGTGGAGCCACGAGGAGTAGAACCATGTGTCAGCTTTGCTGACTTTAGAACCTCACTGAGGTCGATTAGCTCCCTGGGCAGGCGCCCAGGGAGGTCCCTCCAAGAACTGCTTCTCCCTGCCTGACCACTCATGGCTGCAAAAAACAAGGAAATGTTAGTTAGAAACATCACAGGATGAAAAGTATGCAAACAGAAAGATCGCCCCTAATTCATACCCAAGGATAATCTCTCCTCAGACAAAATAGATTTGTAGTCCCTCTCGATAAGACTCAAACCCAGGATGACGTCCACCATGGTACAGCTGGCTTGACCATGAAGATGGGGTGATGAACTCCATCCATGACTTTGACCCCCAAAACACCGAGGCATAGATACCTCATACCTAGTTCCCTGGGATCCAGCCTCCCAGCAACCAACAACAAAAAACCAGTCCTTCTACCATCCAGTGATTTCAAGCAGGAATTGGATGAATTTCCTCCTACGAGGATAGACATAGTACAGAGCCGCCTGCCTAGGAAC
Source organism: Ochetophila trinervis (assembly GCA_003254975.1). Taxonomy (NCBI): domain Eukaryota; kingdom Viridiplantae; phylum Streptophyta; class Magnoliopsida; order Rosales; family Rhamnaceae; genus Ochetophila; species Ochetophila trinervis. The sequence goes on from QANX01005896.1 coordinate 83,929, forward strand.
TAGCCTAATCTCGAAGAGGGCCTGGATCTCTGAGTGGGTAAGGTCTGATTGAAAATGTTCCCTCCACAGCACGAATGAGCATAATTGGAGGGGGGCTAGGTTAATTTCGGTGAGGAGCCTCCGAACAAAGGGGGCTAGAGGAAGTCTGAGCCCACAATCAAATAACCAACTACTTAAGGCAACCTCTCCAGGAGGGGGGGAGCTAGCAGATTCCCATGCGTTGGGAAGCCTGGCAGTCACACCTTCAGGCAGAGGGAACCTTTCCAGCACATTGGCCATGCCTGATTCAGTCAAGTCAAACCTGGCAAAGTCGCAATCCCTATATGCGCCCCTAGGACCGGTTTGTTCCCTTGCAGTTCTAGTGGCCCTGGCGGCCCTAGCAACAGGGACCGAATACCCTGAGGGACGCGTCATATCAACAACCACTGAGGGCTCAACCACTTCTGGCTCAGCCTCCTCTAAGTTAGAAATCTCCACAAACCCAGAGTCAGAGCTTGTGGGAGAGAACACGCTGGCAAGTCGCCTAGATTTTCTTCTGGCAAAGTGCAGAGGCTTAAGCTCCTGGATGGGCCTAGGCTGGGGGCTATGGGAAGATTGAAAACTTATAGGAACAGCAGACAATTGTAGCAGAGGTTCATTGCTGCTACTAGTAGAAGTATCCGACATCTGAAAATAACAAGGAGGACTGTTAGGCAGGCATGAAAGCTTCTATACTATGAACAATGCCGACATGCGGAGAGAAAAGTCCTATGCTACAAACAATGCAGACACCTAATGATCAAACTATACAAGACTGGGACAAAGGGACCTGATTCTTTAGGGCTTACAAGGAAAGAATGAGAAAGGACTAGACGGCTACAAGTTCCAGGGAAGGAAGGAAGGAAAGACCTAGGGAAGAGCCAGTGGCAGTAAGTACCATCGAAGACAAGTTGTATAAAAAATACAAACAAATATACATCATGCGCAGCACACAATCAGTCATCAAGGGAGGAAAGAGGCTTGCCTTTGAATTTGGAAGAAAGAGTATCTGTGTGTCAGAAGTCTTCGGCACGATAGGTCTCCGACAAAACTAAACCATGAAAACAAAAGAGAAAGTTTAGAACGGGTTCAAAAAAAATGAAGAAGGAAGAGAAGCAAGCACAAACCCTTACTAGAGAAGCACCAGACCGAAGGGGGAAGCAAAGGAAGACGAAGATCAACGAAAGATGATCAGAAGAATCTCAGAAAAATGGTGAGAATCAATGAACTTGAACTCAAAAACTCAATCTGAGGAGGCCAAAACGAGAGGAAATTGAAAGTTTGGGGTTAGGTTAGGGAATGAGAAGAGAGTGCCTACCCACATTCCAGTGTAGAGGGAGGTGAGGTGGCGAGGGTCATGTCCACTTTCTTTCTCCCACGCTGACGGTTATGGGAAGCGCAAAAAGTGCCTGACACCGTACCAACGTGCCCCAATCGTCGGATCAAAATGGACGAACTGGATAGATCAGGCAGTTAATGGTAGCAGACTTTTTTTTGAAAAAAAGAAAAGAGTGGGCCTTCGAAACTCGCTCCAAGTCCACGCCCAGGCAGGGCAAAGGCATGAACTAAAGTTTCAAATAGGTTGAGAAGGCCCAAGCAAGTTTTTTACCCCACAAAAGTGAAGGCCACCCCGATTGAAAATCTAGCTGTTCTTGGGGACTAATGTTATGGGGATTTTTGGGATATGGGTCAGAGAACCTTCCAGGCCCCTCTGACGCCCACAAAGGTCACTGTGAACAAAACCCACCAGTCACGAACAAGCGAAGCCCGGCCCGTCAAGCAGGGCCAAGAGCAAGCCCAGGCGCGGCATGGTCTTGGACGATGGAGTAAGTAAGCCCCATTGACCTTCGGTTCTTGGTTTAAATACTTACCTTATTCTTTGAGTCCAGGTGTCACAATCCCAGCTTAAGAGGGTTCATAACCCTAGCATCCGAGCCATTGAAATGAAGTACTTAAGATAAGGTTAGGTGAGTGGGAAGGGGACGTTTTTTCTGGAGATTTGAAGCCTAAACACTCCCTAACAACCCTATACCAGTCGCCATCATCACCTTGGACAGGTTTCAAGAGGGCCTCTCGGCGCAGAACTCTAGGTAGGCTGCGCAGTGGGATACCTGAGGGAAACCTGAAAAAGGTTTCTGGAAATTGCCTCGTAACTGACTTAGGCATCTGAGTGGGAACGCCGGTGACACCACCGACCCCCAGTCTGACGCCATTGTCTTATCTTGCAGGGGACAGGGACAGAATTCGGGATCCAGTCAGGGAAGCACTGTGTGGCATCAAAGTAACAAAAATCAGACAACAATAATTGATATAACAATTTTAGTTGGATTATTTTTTTGAATTTTGAATTGTTTCAAATGTTAAAATTTAAAAATGCATTAATAATTTGTATAGTTCCATATGGGCCAGGTTCACTTGGCCTCAGTACCATAGAATACAATAAGTCTTATAGTAGCATGATTTAAGAGTTGTAAAAACTTCTTTGTTGGTTTTGGATTTGCTCAATTGGCTCTAACTCAATTTTTAGAGGCAAATGTAAGGGTATAATATATTTAGGAAAAGAAAAAAAAATCCTTATTTTAAAGTTAATAAATTTAAAAAAAGAAAAAAAGAGTGGTTTGTCGAGGTGTTGTTAATAAATCTAATAAAACCCAACTTGTTATTTGCTTTGGTGTTTCAAATAAAGATAGAGAAAGAAGCATGAGGCATCTCCAAGTTTTTAAGTGTGTTTTTTCATTTAGTAGACCCACCGGCAACCATAACCATAACATGTGAAAGTGCAGGTATGAATACGTTATAGAGGCCCTTTTCTGTCTCACCCTTGTGGGGTTGCCTTATTGGTTGTTGCCTGTATAGTTGCGCATCATATACTACTTTAAAAGCCTCATCTATCACCTTCATTACCATATAACTCGCTGTTTAAATTTTACCAAAAATAAAAAAATAAACTCGTTGCTTATACATATACATATATATATATATATTCTCACTCTTTCTGACAGGACCCGCACTACCCAAGTCCTGCCTGCAGGACTTAATCAAGCTGATTAAGTTCCTAAGCAGTCCACAATCACCATAATTATTAATTCCACAACCCAAACTCCTAAATGCCAGAAATTTTAATAGAAATTTCGGCAGAGTTTGGTCTGTATTTATAACATTCCCCAAATTATTTACATGTATCTGCATGTCCAAAACAATAATTCTACAACATTCTAGTTCACCATCTCTACCATAACTCAGTAAACTCACTGCAATATATATCCATATACATAATCTCCATAATATAATTATTAAATTTGTATTACAGAATATAATTCTAGTATATTACCATTTAATACACAGCTAGACAGTAATCTAGTAAAATCTAATTTCACTATTACAACATCTAACTCGCTGCTTCGGTGCTTACTAATAATAGTAGCAAAGCTAAGGATCCAAGAACCTAACTGAAATATTTTTAGAATTTAAAGGTGGGGTGAGTATTTGCATACTCAGTGAGTAGAAACTAAATAATAAAATAATATTTTCTTCCATACATAACGTATATAAAAATTGGTTTGTTTATACATGCAATCTCTTTTGAAAATAGTTTATCTTCCAAACTTCCAAATTTCAAAATATTCATATATTTATATATATATATATATATATATTTAAAATAATAAATATATCTGTTTATGTCAAAATGTCTTGAAATATTAAAACAGTACACACAAGCAATGAACCACAATATATGAGGGACGTTCAGTGAAAAGCCACAGAACATATATATATATATATGAACACATCGTATATATACCGGGCGGGTAAGCTAACCATTAAATCTCCAGTGAAAAGTCATAGACATATATGTGAATAAATCATCATATACCGAGTGGGTAATAACCATTTATGTGAAAACCATTGTCTCTACATATATTCACACACATGTATGCACTTCATAATCTCAGCTTGGCGACATAACTCATCGTACAAGCATAAATAATCTAGCATCATAAATCATCGCCCAATCACTTGGCGGCATAATCAATCGCACAAGTATAAATAATCTCCCTACTTGGCGGCATAATCATCGCCCAAGTAGTCACCAACATACATATCATGCATTTATAAATTCACACAAAATAATCTTATTCATAAATATTTACTTTAAATTTATAATTAAACCTTTCTTTTAAACACATGTATAAATATGTATGTATTTATTCCAAAGGAAATAACAAAGTAATATATATATATATACTTGTAAAACTTATTTAATCACAAAATATATTTTTTAGTCATATAAACTTTGAATATATTGCCAAACCATAAAATATATGTATATATTCATGCATTTACATATATTTATATATATACATATATNATATATATATATATTTATATATATGTGTTCTCACTCACAGAAACGCCGCGTTGACGTCTATCCACGGTTGGCTGCTCCTTGTCGTTCAACCGGAGTAGTTCATTCCTCTAGTAATACAATAAAATAATATTACCAAATATTTCATTACCGTAATGTAAAGTAAAACCCCCTTTTTATTACCTATTTTCATACTTATGCAATTTTTCTCCTAATAATATAGGTTTATTAATTATATTTTTACCCAAATGATTTTTAGAGGTTAATATCTAAATTTTTATTCTTAACTTTCATCACAATTAAATTTCTAACCAAATTTATTTCATCATCCACTTAAATTTTCCAATTAACATTACTATCTCTCAACCAAATATAAAATCAACATTCACAATTCCTCTATATCTCCTAATTATAATTTATTACATTAACTACAATCACAATTCCTAATCTATTACCATAATTTCATCAAAACACATTCCAAACACTCACAAATTTCTCTAAATTTCCATTCTCCAACTCTATACTACAATGCTTATCATTATACAATGTAATTAAGCATAGGAAACATGATTTACCTTCAATTGGAGCCAAAATTTTCCAATTTCTCCATAAATCCAAAAATTCTCTGTGTCCTTTTTGTCAAATCTCTAACCTATCTCACTAATCTTCAATTCCAATACTTGGGTTTTGTAAAAGAGTGAAAAAGGAAGGTTTTGGTACAAAGATTCCGGTGAGAGGTGGCCGAAATCTCTCATTTTTCGATGAGAAGGAAATTCGGTTAAACCCCCAAAACTCACACCTAGAGTGGCTTTTGGTTAAAATAAACCTTACCAAAGTGTTCAAAAGGCCCTAAAACCTATGGGTAACATATTTTTAAAGCTGATTTGGAAAAGATTTGAAGCTACACAAATTTTTTGCCTCTCAACAATGGTGGCCGACGCTGAAGAAGCTGGAAAAACTGCTCTCTACGTGAGGAAGAAGGGCTGAAGGCTTTAATTCCAAATTTTGCCACAAGATTCCAATTTTGACATTCACTCAATAACACATAACTATTTAACTAAAAGGCTAAACCAGTCATTTGGCAATTTTCATTATATTTATTTTTATTTTCTCATTTTCTATTTTTATTTACTTATTCAACATTTTTATTTATTTATTTACTTATTTTTATTTTTATTTTTATTTTTACACTAATTCTAATTAAAATCACTAACACATAAATTTTACTCTAAATTTTATTTTCCTTAGCTTAAATTTTTAAAACTAACAAATTTATTTCACTAACAAATATTTTCATTATACTAGTATTAGTATAATTAATTATATTATTAAACATAATTAACTCTAATTACTTTACCAAATACTATTTAAATTTTAAAATGTTACGCGCATACAATTTACTTAGTCTCTCTTCCTAGACTAAATTATAGGTCTTTCACTTTTCTAATTGCAATTTCAGTTTCGTAGAGAAACAATTTTCTTTCTTTTTGAGCTTCGGGTTTTTCCTAGAAACTAGAACCAATAAATTCATAGGAAAAGTCATAACCAATAAATTCATAGAAACAATTATACCAAGTTAATAGATAATTCACTATGTTTACTTTAACATTATCCCAAAAGAAAAGCTAATTTTAAGTTTATCTTTGCTGATTATATTCTTGGCCACATGACACATTTAATAGGATTTTCCACAATTTATGAGTTAGTCAAAAAGGAAAAGGATAAAAAAGAATAAAAATAGATAAAGAAGTATTATGAGTTAGTCAAAAAGGAAAAGGATAAAAAAGAATGAGAATAGATAAAGAAGTATGAGTAATTGGGGAATGACCTATATTTAGTTTGGGTGTAGCAATAATTAATACATGTGGGTTTAAGAGGAAGGTAAACTTAAGTCAAAAGATATTTCAAACGGTTGACTTATATCTTAAAACAAAGACAGAGACTAATTTGGCCATGCCTTAGCAAGGAAGATGACCAAAGGAAATTTCCAAATAATTAATAAAGAGCTGGTCTTGTCCCAATTCAATTCATTTCATTCAATGTTCGAGTTTAATGGCTTTGTTCAGGGACACTTTATGGAGTGTGCTGAATTTTGGTCAAATTGCAACGCCTACATTGCACTCTATTATGCTTTTAGGTATCTGTACCAAATATGGGATGCCTTATGTAATTATTCGGGATAATTGTGCGCCAATGCCAAGCCGACCCCAACATTGTTGAAGAACTTACATGGTCTTTTGTATTATATCATTTGTAGAACAATAATAATATATGTTTTTGAGAAAATATGGTATAGGCTCTCTAAATGTCTATTCTTATTTCAAATCATATTTCAAAGTTTAAAACATTATAACTTTTCATTATTTGACATTTTCTCTTGACAGTGTAAAAACTCATAAATACTTTTAAATAGTTTAAAAATTAAAATTACTATCATACATCCTGAAGTTTGATTTTATTATATATTATACTCAGAAAATTTAAACATTTCAAAAAAAAAATCTTTTTTATTTTATTTTTCTTCAGATTGATCTTTTTTTTTTTTAATTTGTAAATCCCGAAGAATACACAATCTGCTCCTAAATTTTTTTTTTTAAATCATTTTCAATTTGAAAAAGAAATTTGGTTTACCAAATCACTTTTTGAGAAAACACAAGAAATAAATAAAAATCTAAATCCCAAAATTTCTGAATTTGTTTTCATAAATTAAACAGATAAGAAAAATAAAAAATGAAACGATTAAAGAAAAGAGAAGAATCGGAGAATGAGAGAGACCAAAGAAGCAAAGCTGTTGGTAAGAGTTTTGCGTATGAAGTGAGAAAATAATTTAAAAAAAACAATTAATAATTTTAGATAAACATATCTATTTATTATTTCTTTTTAAACATCTATTTATTATTTCTTTTTATTAATTTCAACAAAATAAGATCAAAATTTTTAAAAATATTATGTATGCTATTTATTAATTTTTATTTTTTTATAAATTTTTATCTATTAAAATTGTTACGTGGGAGAAATCTTTTTTATAAATTGTTATTTACTAAAATTGATTGATTTAGTAGTTTTTTATTATTAATAAATTGTTAATTAATTTTTCTTTTATATTTAACATCTTTATTAGTACAAAAATATATCTATATTTTACTCATGCTACATAGAAAAGATGAGATAGATGGACCGAAATAAATTGTAGAGGCATTGTTAACATTTTTAAAAATGTAAGAGATCTATTTATTATAAGATATAACTTGAGAGTTTTAAAGTAATATTTCTATTTTTTAATAAAATTATATTATTATAATATTGTTTTTCAGTTAAATTTAACAGAAATTAACTAATGTTTAAAAAAATTAAATTGTAAAATATAATTTAAAATAAAAATAAATATTGCATGATATTTTTCCATAAGTTTTTGTCTTGTACTAATAACCATAAATATTCAAGCATGATTTGGGTAACGAGTTGCGGTTGCTAAGCCTGCAGCTAAACCCACTTGCGCACTTGTGGCCCGTGCCTCGCCTATCCCATCAAATTGTACGGCACCACTCCATCCATTGGTTAATAGAAAAAAGAAATTATAACCAATTAAAAGTGACTTATTTTTAAATCTGATAAATTTCGATACATACATTAATATAAAACAAATTTGTATGAATTTTAAAAATTTTAAATTTATATATTTAATATAAAAATTTAATGGTGAATTTTGATGAATAATGTTTTATACGAATATTATACAATGCGGGATGTATAAGAAAATAGCTTAATATAATATGAATTCGAATGTATTTTTAAAAGTTTAAATTTATATATGTTAATATAAAATTTTAACATTTCATATTTAAATAAATAAATTTTAATATAAATATAATTTGATAGAATGCAAAACTAGGTCTATATATATTAAGTTTTAAAATTGAGTAGTAATTAGAGGTGTAAAATGGGTCGTGCCATGCTGGTTCGGTCTATTTAAAAATTGGTCCGTTTGTGCTTGTGCAATGCTCGTGCTAATTTATTTATTTTTCGTGTTGTGCTCGTACTGGTTCATTTAATTTTTGAGACGTGCCAAATGTATTATGGGCCAAAACATTTATGTACTCGTGCCATATTTGTACCGGGCACATGATGTGCTCGTGTCAGACACAGTTTGTGCCCGTGCATGTGCCATTTTATATTTCGTATATTTTTATAATATAAATTATATAGTTGAATAAAAATTATTCAAAATAAATATTAAAAATAAATTAAATTAACAATTAAATAATATATTTTATTTTTTAATTGGTAGATAACACAATAAATATTTACAACTAAAAAAATAAAATAAAAAATTAGGAGAAAAAATTGGCAAAATATAAATAATAACAAACTTAAACATTAATACTTAGTAACCATAAAAATTATTTTTCTTAAAAAAACAAATTAAACATTAGTAACCAAAAATAAATAAACTAAAACTTAAATTTTTAAAAATTTGACTTATGTTTATGATATAAATATAAAATACTATTAACATAGTGACAAACTAATAAATTTGCATACTTATATGATTAAATTACATAATTTATTATATTTTAAAAAAATAAATTGAAATAATTTTAATAAATCTATCCATTTCCATGTGAAAATTTTAATAAAGTAATTTCATATAGTCTATTATTGTAAAATAAATTTTTATACAATATATTTTATTTGATAAATTATTTATTATTGTTTGGATTGTGCTAAGTTTGTATTTTGTCTAAATTGTTAGTATGCATATCTGCGTGGTTTTTCATGTGCTTGTGTCGTGCCTGACCCATCAAGTGCATGTGCCTTGTCTAGCCCATTATAGATTCGTGTCGTGCCAGGCACGGTCCATTATGTACTTCGTGCTCAATATGACACAATTTATAACGTGCCGTGTTCGTGTTGTGCTCAATTTTAACGTATCGTGCTCGTGCCGTGTTCGTGTTGTGCTCAATTTTAACATATCGTGCTCCTACCGTGCTCGTGTTGCCCTCACATTTTTACACCTCCAGTGGTAATTGATCTATTTATGGTTTTATAACAAAGAGAGAGGTTTTGTGTTCAAAATTTAATAGCTTCCATAGAAATAAAAATACATGGCCAAATTTCATTTAGATCCATTCAATTTTGTCATATTTACACTTAGATTTTATATTTTTGAGAAATTGTCATTAATTTTTTTTTTAGTTTTTTACTTCTATCAAAACAAATTCATCTGTCAATTTTACAAGTTAATTTTAACAATTAAACAAAAGCCAAATGGAGGTTAAAAATCAATATTAAAAATTTATATATGGTTCCATAGCAAAGAACGAAGTTTTATGTTCAAAATTTAACAGCCTTCAAAATAAAAAAAAATACATGGCCAAATTTCATTTAGATCCATTTAATTTTGTCATATTTACACTTAGATTTTATATTTTTGAGAAATTGTCATTAATTTTTTTTTTAGTTTTTTACTTCTATCAAAACAAATTCATCTGTCAATTTTACAAGTTAATTTTAACAATTAAACAAAAGCCAAATGGAGGTTAAAAATCAATATTAAAAATTTATATATGGTTCCATAGCAAAGAACGAAGTTTTATGTTCAAAATTTAACAGCCTTCAAAATAAAAAAAATACATTGCCAAATTTCATTTAGATCCATTTAATTTTGTCATATTTACACTTAGATTTATATTTTTGGGAAATTGTCAATAATTTTTTTTAGTTTTCTACATCTATTAAACATATTTATCTATCAATTTTATCAGTTAATTTTAACAACTAATTAAATAAAAATCAAATGGAGGTTAAAAATCAATATTTTATGACTGAATAACTGCATTGTGATTACAATTATAGCCTTTAATGGTTAAAATTAACTAGTAAAAACTGATAGATAAGAGTTTAATGGTGGATTTTCAAAATTTTGGGTCTCTATGTTATTAGAAAAAATAAAGACTGAAGAGGTCTTAATGAAAAATTTTCAAAATGCATCTAAAAGGCCTAATTGAGCTTAAGACGTGACCTACATCTGAGAAAATTTAAAAAAATATAAACATAATAATGTTTCACTTTTCGACACTGTAAACTTTAAAAAGAGTGACTATCATACATATGTATATATCAAATAATGATATAGTTTCTTGGAGATACAAAAACAATTCGTAAGAATTAATTTTTGCTTTTTTATATATAGACAGGGCTTATAAAATGTTTATTGATTAATTACTTAAATGTTTGTTGACAATTAGTTTATTTCAGAGAGTTTATATATATGATGTTTGCCTCATTTGTCAAAGCTGTTCTATAATGTCATCCATACAACAAACATGCTGTTTTTTCTTTTCTTATTTAGGTAATGAAAAGCTCTAATTTCTTCCCACAAAAACATACATGTATATGTATGTGTATATACATTTTTGGTGCATGCATGGGCCATATAAGGGTTATGATATTTATGGTGGAAAACCTAATTCTTCTTTTTTTCCCTTATTTTATTTTATTTTATTATCAAATCCATCCTGAGATCATTCATTTTGTTTGAGATAATGTTGAGTATACTATGAGAAACTTTCAAAAAATTTATATAATATGTACAATTAAGAGACAATGAGAAAGATAGACTAAGATAGATTTTATATATAGTTTGTCCTTTTTTTGTGTAGTTACCGTTACAAACATGAATCTGATCATAAATTAATTAATCCTTATAAATCCGGCCACTAACTAATATATTATAGAATCTTATTAAACTCAATATTATTTTGTTTTTCTCCGTATAAATACAAGAAAAAGGCATCCATCTCTTACCTCACAGCCTGGAAAATCTGTTCAAATTATTACATTGTCAGATATAAATATATTAATAAATTCGGTCTCAAGGAATGAACACCAGCATGATTAGAATAATTAATTTAGCTCAAAGTCTATGCAAATCACAATATATTATTTTAGGTGCACATATTTGCTCGTCCTTTTGCCTAATACATTGAACCGGTTGGTTGGACCCATACTAATCATGATTACATATAATAATAATGACACTTATCATAATAATAATAATGATATAAGAATAACAACAATGCTAATGACTTTGTTAAATATTATGCAGAATCGTACTTGTTGACTTGAAAATACATTTTTAAATTAAAAGTCTGAAAAATTTTATTTTTTCAATTTATAATAAATATATGTATACAAGATACTTTCCAACTATAATGTAGTTGTTATAATTTTATTATTATATTATAAATATAAAAAAATTAAAAAAATTATTTAATAATTCTGCCTATTAATTTTGTTTTAAAAAAATCTCTTAAACAATATAATTTAACAATTAATTTTTTTTATTATTTTAAAATTTTAAATAGATATAATTTTTTTATGAATAAATTTAATTAAAAATTATTTTTAAATATTTAATATCACATGAATAATAAACACTTGTGGTAAACTCCAATCCACAAAGCCTCTTACTTGGATTCAGGGCTGCATGGCCTTCCCCAAAAAGCTGATGTGATGTGGCGCATTGAAAATTATTAAAGATCAACGAAAGCCAAAAAGTATAAAAAAAATGTGCTATTTTATTATCCAAAATTTAAGGTAAAATCTAAAATTCTATTTAGATTTACGATGTAAGGAAGACAAATTGGCCAACTAGGCAACTAGCATAATATTAGGCCTACCTTCCATATCTGTGTGTCATGAGTTTCTTACAAGATCTCATGACATTGAATATTTATTTATTTCAAGTTTTCTTTAGAAAATTAGGGCCATTAAAACATTAACGGTGGAGAAAAAAAGCCATGAAAATAACAGCAAACCACTTGAATTTTGTTGCTTATGTTTACATGCATGACAGCTTAAAACATGTGAAAGAAATACCAAAAAGTGAAGTTATCTTTTATTTTTTTATATTTTTTTTATATATCTAGGTGGATCTTATTTGGCCTCGTAGGACGACCTGGGATATTCATGATTCATGAAGATCTTACTTTGAAAAGTTAGAAATTGACCATGATACCAAAGCCTTTTCTTTTTTATTTTATTTTATTGTTTTTCCTTATTCGTTGAAATTTATACTCTACAGAGTACATGCAGTTGGAAAGTCGTGGTAATAAACCATTAATAGTCTGAATGGATAAGAATATATATATATATATATATATTTGATGGATAATGGATAAGAATATAAATTCGCCCAATAACATGTACATAAGTATTTTTTTTTATAAAAGCTAAAATTTATGTGTAGTCATATATTCAAGAATTATTTAGTAAGTATGTCAAATTTAGACGTTTTTTTAATTTTAGAATCTACACTAGGAGTCCATATCACTAGAAACTTTATATTTCTCGTGCAGTAGCAGTAGAGAAAAGCACTTGAGTCCAAATAGGACTACCAAAATTCGAACCTCAACTTCTATACTTACAGATGTGAAAACTCAACTGTTTTATACCACTGAACTACACCATCAAATGCCAATGTATGTAACATCAAATTAATTATTATTTGCATAGAAATTAATGGAAACAAAAATAAGGTATTAATTTTGTTGTTCTCATTTAACATTTTAATAATAGAATTAAATTTTGCAATTATGGAAGCAGTTTCATGCATGCATTTATATTTCTTGTATATAGTATCATGCTAAGACTACTTTTTTGGACGGATCATTATATTAATCTATTGGTAAATTTATTTATTCGAATTCTTTTATGGCATTTTGCATTTCTTCAAGTGTGTATGTGTATATATCAACATTGACCCAAAAAAAAGAAAGGGTGTATATTAACATTTTGAATACCAATTAGGTGTGCCCTTTAATTAATTCAAAATTGAATTTTTTTGAAATTAAAGTAAACATACTTAATTAGCTCTAACTCCTACAACAATACATGAGAAACAACCTCAAAAACAAGATGTTCATGTTTCAGCGTCAAGCTGCTCCAGCTGTGGTCCATGTTCTACATCTTAGTTAAGTCCTATAACTTCCCAAACTTTCAGCACAAAAAAACAACTTCTATTTCTTTAAATATTTATAAAAAATTAAATAAATTAATGGGTTAATTCGACCTTATGTAAGTTGGTTGACTTTGAATATGGTTAATGAGTTTTCTTTACGGGTTGACTTGGCTTGTCTTCTAGATCTCTACTTTATCCTGCAATTATACTAGTGGATTTACACGCTTGCACAAATTATAATAAATATAATAGCAAATAAATAAGATTATGCGTTATAGTAATTTACTGGTTGAAAATAGAAGAGACAGCGCCGTTACGCATGGATATAGAAACGTAGCCATTTGGGGTTGGGGTTGGGTTTGGTTGACCATCTTGGTTCATTTATTATAGAATAGAAATGCCACTTGGAATATGCTACAATGCTATAACCTTAGTCTATTTGCCCTATACTGAACCATTTTCATGGTTAAAAAAGGGTCGTGGGCGGTGGATTTGGGTGCATATACATACACTAAGCTACTTAATCCGTGGGCTAATTAAAATTTTTCTGTGTGTGTGAACATTCGATGAAATTCTTAAGTTGTCGATGAGGAAGTAAAGGTTCCCCAAAACCCATAATTAAAGAAGGATGAACACAAATTTAGGCAAAGAGTTGGGTTTTTGGATTAGCGACTGCCTATCCAATTTGGTATCAATAACTTCGTTTCTATCCTAAAATTGTGTATGCCACCTACTGCCAGCACTTCACATTGTAAACACGCAAATTAAGGAATTTACACGCATTCACTCAATTATGATAAGCATTTATATTATCCACAATAATATGCATGACACGTACACTAATCGTGGAAAATAAAAACGACTAATATAATGCTGATTTTTTTTTATATTAATTATGCAAATCAATATAATTTTTTTGTTCATTTATATTTTTATAAAATTTATGTTGGCATATTTTATGTAAAAATGTATTAAAAGTGCGAATAAAAATTTATAGTTTTTCTTTCACAAATGAATAAAATAGTTAAAATATATAACTTAATTTTAATTTATGTTTTATAAATTTAAATTTTTATTATCAAATAGAAATCAGCTATAAATAAAAGATAAAAACAAATAAATTTTTTTTTTTGAGGAAAATAATAGAAAAATAGAAACAAATGAGAAGACGTGTGCATGACGACGCTGCTTAAAGCCACGAGTCGTTGGGTCTATGTGCGTCCATCCAAACAGGTGCAGGAATTGACATACAGCTGCGGTACACTGTACGTTGTGCGTGCGAACGGAGCGAATCAAAAATCATCCATGGAAATCGAACGTGTGAACAATTCCGCTGGCAGATAGGACCCACCCGTTATCCCAGAGAGCCATAGAAAAGAGGAAGCGGGGTGCTGACTAAACGGCCTCTGCCTCCACATCCCAAACCCAATGGGGTCACCCCTCTCGTCGTTTACAGTATGTTGACTTTGAATTACTTATTACATTATAATTCACAGTCAAGCCAACCTTATTTGAATATACCCCAAAAAAAAAATTTCAAGGCATGATATTTATTTGAATTAAATCCATTTTATCAATTTTTTTTTAAATTTAATTTGATCAAATAAAAATTACTGCAATTAATTTAAATGTATTTTTATATTTTTAACAAATTACAATTTACTTCAATTTATAATTAAATCTAACAGATTTAGTTAGCTAACATTTTAATTACTTTTAATTTTTTTATTAATTATTTGAAATATTAAAAATAAGTTTTATTTAATTTATTTTTTTTCATCTAAAAACTTTATTATATCCTAAATATTTAAATAATTTTTATTTATTATAAATTTTTATATCTTACATGCTTTTTCATATAAAAATTAATTTTATTTAAAAAAATTACCTTCTATTTTTTTATCCTAAAATTGTTAAAAATTATATTTATTATGAAAATTTATTTCTTGCTATATATTTTTTCATACTAAATTTTTTTTTCATCTTATATATTTTTCATCATGAATTTTTATCCAAAAAAAAATTTATATGCAAAAATCTGCAAAATATTTTAGTAAAAATTTTAGGATAAAAACATATATAAGATGAAAAAAAATTCATGATAAAAAAATTAAGACTAAAACACATTTTGATGACAAAATAAATTTTACTAATTTAGGATAAAAATTTTAGATGAAAAAAATTTAGAAGAAAAAATATTTTAGGATTAAAAAAACTTTAATGATGAGAAAATATTCATAATGGAAAATAAATCATGAGAAAACAATATATACAATGAAACAAATTTTCATGGTAAATAATTATTTTAGTAATTTAAAATTAAAGGAAATTTAGATAAAAAAAGTTTTAGATGAAAAAACATTTTAGGATAAAAAAATTTGGTAATGAAAAAGTATATATATTGGGTAAAAAGATTTGCATGATAAAAAAATACGTTTTAGTAATTTAAGATAAAATAAAAATTTTAAGATGGAAAACAAATTAGGTGATTTGTTTTTTAATATTTTAGGAAAAAAAATTAGAGGATACTAAACTGTTTTTAGTAAAAGTGTAACATTTTGTAAATGTAAAGGTATTAATTGCTCAAAATAATTATAGTGGCTTTTATATAAACAAATTAAATTTTAAAAATTATTAAAGTGCATTTAATCCTATTCATTTTTAACCTTGTTTTTTTTTACCTTTAAAACTAATTTATATTTTTATCTTGGGTTACTACATTTTGGTATTTTTTAAATTTTGATTTGTTCATATAAAAATCACTATAATTAATTTAAACAATTAATATATTTACATTTGTAAAAAGTTACACTTTAGTCCAACTAAAGTTAAATCAAATATATTTCATTAGTTAATACACTTTATTACCTTTTAATTTTTTTTTCTTTACCAATTATTTGAAATATTAAAGATAAATTTTCACTTAATTTTTTCCAAATGACACTTTTATTATATCTTAAATTTTTAAACAATTTTTTTATCCTACATACTTTTTCATTATGAAAATGTTTTTCATTCTAAAATTTTTTATCTATTTTTTTTAATCTTAAAATTGCTAAAAGAATATATTTATTATGAAAATTTATTTCTTCCTATATATTTTTCATTATGAAATTTTTTTCGTCTTATATATCTTTCATCAAGAATTTTTTTTTTCCCAAAAAAAACCTTTTAGATCAAAGTATATTGGGTAATAAGAATTTTATGATAAAAATAATTTTTAGCAATTTAAGATAAAATAATAAATTTTAGATGGAAAAGAATTAGGTTATTTTTTTAATATTTCAAGAAACAATAGAGGGTACTGACGTGCGTTAATTAATGGAATTTGTTAGATTTAATCTCAATTGGACTAAAGTACAACATATTGTAAATGTGAGAGTATTAATTGCTCAAATTAATTATAGTGATTTATATATTAACAAATTAAATTTTAAAAAATACTAAAATACATATAACCATTATATCCTTTAGTTTTTATAAGTACCAAAAAGGTATATATTAAATGTGTGTATCTGTATACTGACGTGTCTTGGTTGAATAGGAAATGCTCAAATTTTTTGAGCATGATATCTCAAGTTCGAGTCTCATGTAAAGGTAAAAGACAACATTGGAAAAATCTCTCTAATTAAGTTCGACTGTAGTTCAATCAGGATTAATGCTAGTTATGCTAACGATACTCATGGATAAAAAAAAAAAAAGTGTGGATCTGTTTATGTCATGTTCCCATTTTTTTTTTCATATTCATTATTGATATGACAACAATTTGTTTGAAATATTGATAAAAAAAAATTTAGAAAAAAAGAATAATAAATTTAAAATAAGGTGATATTTTGTATTTTATTACTACTAAAACAGGAAAAATATTTCCATTATAGAAGTGTAAGTTGATTGTCCATGTCCAAGTATATTTGAACAAAGACCATAAGCATGAGGTTGTAATGCCTACTTTTGGTAGTTTGGTTGATGCAGTTGATGCATGAAAATGTATAGTTTTGAGTTAGTAGATTTTTTGGAAGTTATAACGAGTACAGGAAAGATCAATTCTTTATAACAAAAAAAAAAAAAAAAGGAAAGATCAATTCTCAGTGACCCCAACTCGTTTGGAGAGTTATAACAGCCAAATCCAACCATAATTAGTATCCACCGTTATTGACCAATCTCCAAGACTACAAGAAATATAATAAAATAAAATAAAAAAGTGAAAAAGACCTTTCAAGTCCTGGGCAAGCAAAGAATATTAATTTGGCGGAAAATTTCAAGTACACCATTATGGTACAGTTTAATTCTAAATACGTGATTTTGTATAATATATAAATATTTTTTATACTATTATGACTTAATATTATTGTCCATGTTAAAATGTAAAATATGCAAAATACTTTTGTATTGATTAAAATAATAATACATTTTTAAAAATTGAAAAAAAAAATTGAAATTGATTTGATATTTAACCAATTGTGTAACTGTCATAAAATTACATATATATACTGCACAATACATTTTTAAAGACATCATTTGTAATTGAAAAATTACTTATTGTCAATTTTTTTTCTCCAACCAGCATAATCACAACTTCAGACCAATTGCTATTTAGTTTCTCAACATCAAGTTTGCAAAAATACCGCTTCAACTGCCAATTTTTCTTCTAACAGCAGATTCACATAGTAACAAATTTAGAAAATGCATTTATCAACTAATAGCAGCAATATAAATGGTAGCATTATCAAGTTTAAGAGCATAATGTGTCAATGTAGAAGGAAAGCTGGTATAAAGATTTTAGAGTCAACAAGAAACTCATACAAACTGTATTTTTTTTTTGTCTACAAGGAAAATGCAACTACTACAGCTTTTGGACTCCTGATAATGAGGAGTTTAGCACAGATGATGATGCAAGTAGTGAAAAAATATCCCGACCATCTAATCAAGCAAGTGAAATGCAGATTAAAAAGAAGATTAAAGCACTGGAAACAATGGTGCAAAAAATGGAGGCAATGCAAGGTTCAATGAAAGTCATTATATTTATGTTTGGTTTGCTCATTGTTGTATTTGCATTTGCAATGAAAGTTATGTAACAAAGTGAATATTGCATTTGCAATGAAAGTTGTGGAATAAAGTACAAACAAAATATATTGAAATAAACCTCATCAAGTGAATATTGCAGTTACAACCCAGATTTCTATAAATATAGATTATGCAACCCCATTAGTCATCCTAAAGGACATCACTAACTATTTCTATGTTGTGCCTTCAAAAAAAAGGAGGGTCATAGCTACAACCAATATGTACCCATGCTAAAACTATATGACTAAAAAAAAAAATGGCTATCTACATAGCCCATTTAATTCTATTTACAACATTTCCATTTACAATTTCCAAGTAGTTACAATAATGTAAAATGGTCCAAAAATACACATCAGCACAGTATAAACAAAAAAATAACCATTCAATAACCATGCACTCACTTGATGACAGAAGGCAACAACCAAGCATTTACAACTACTGGTGTTGCTGCTGTGTTGAAGGACCTGCTTCTGTATCTCCTTGCTGCAAAAATAAGAGAAATAGCATGAACAATAATTAAATTTTAATAAGGGTTAGTATTCATAAAGTTTTGTAAACAATAAAGAATGAAGTAATAAAATACCTTAGTGGTCTTCGATCTCTTTAAATTTTTTGAACTTCTTCTATTATGACTAAGACCCTTGCATATGCCACATTTCAAAGTAAAGGATCTAATATTCTTTGCTGGCTCATATGACTCACTCATTCTACAAATTTTTGGCCTACCAGGCTACTTTCTTTTCTCTGGTGGTAATACAAATTCAACCTCAATATCCGGCCACAAGCTCTCATATGGAATTGGGTGGATTGCAGTGTTGTAAGTCTGCAAGTATGTAGATGTCTTCAAGTTAATATCAACATACTCAATAGGGTATTCTCTTTTGTACATAATACATGCCATAACATGTTTGCAAAGAATCTCATTTATTTCCCAACCTCAACATTGATAGGTTGTTTTGCCCATATCAATGATTGAAACTGTGGTCTCATCAATAACTTCAAATTCATTATCTGTTGCCCAAATCACCTCTAAATGTCTCCCAACCTTCTGTATTTGCTCAATCTTCTTTAAGATTGTAAGAGGAGCTGATGTAGTCCACTTAGTTGCCTGATTTTTTTTTTCCGGATCTTTTTCATTACTTTTCTTTTAATTTGCTCCAGCAATGATAACACTAGCCCACACATTTCCATGCTAAGCTGACTATTCCAAGACTCAGTCATATTGTTGGTACAGTGGTCATTCTTGATTAGGAGTGAAGTCTGTCTTTTTCTCGGATATTTCCGAGACAAAAGGTGAGACTCGAGCATTTCAGTCCAGATTTATCGATTGACATAGCCTGTGTGATCAAAGGCTGACCAAATGTCTCAAATTGTCTAAGGTATGGTACGTGGATAATAGGTCCGTTCTAAAGTATCTATCCCAACTAAATTAGAAAACTATTCTGACATAATTTTAGAGCCATGTGGTTCAACCCATTAGGGTTGAAAGCCCGGTTTATTAAAAGAATTAGAAAATGTAAAAGCCGGAGGCATCTATAAATACCTTATTCTTACACATAGGTGAAGATCTTGCATTCTAATATTATGAGAAAATACTTTCTTTCTAGCTTTCATAAATTCCATTTGACTTAAGTATGAAAGTGCTTTTGACCGGTACCACACATTGATTATCAATGGTGCATAATCGTACCACTACAACAGTCTTGTCCAACCTATCAAATCATCTCCAGTATTGAATGTTGATTATTGAATAAGGTATAGAAATTGACACTTTTAGTAACTATTTTTTTTGGTGAATAAAAAAGGACATACCCGTAAAAGGGTCATAGGCCCAGGAGGTATTTATAGCTAGTAGATCGACCAATGCGTCTTTTTAACCCGATGGGAGTCCGTGATTGGAGCCCATGTCGCTAAAATCTCCCTCTTCCTCGTGCGGTAGCAGAGGAGATGAGCACTTGAGTCCAAATGGGGCTACCAAGACTCGAACCTTAACTCCCGTACTCACAGATGTGAAAGCTCGGCTGACTCCTACCACTAGGCTACACCCTCAAAGTGCCACTTTTAGTAACTAGGTGACATAAATATATAGACAATTCAAAAATAGTTTTCAAATGAGACTGAATTTTTTTTTCTTTTATTAATAACTATTAATTAATTATAATATTTTTTATTAATTTATTTTTATAAAATAATTGATTTTTTAAAAAAATTATTTAAAAAATTTACAATGTATAACAGAAATTTTAAAATTACATATTCATTTAAACAATATTTATATCACATTAACTTGATATTTATTCTACATATTGAAGAACATTTAAAAAAAAAAACTAATATTTATATAACAAGTTAATTTATGTAATTCACTTTTTTATTAGAGATAGCACTACTAAACAAATTGTTACAGTTATTAATACCTATTCTTCAATTTCAATCAAAGCAGCAATTACTCCATTGAGTGCCCACGGTGACATAGGTAGAGGTGTCAAGGCACAACACAATTAAATGTTAGCTTATTAGTATTAGTGTGGTATTTATGTTAGTATATTTATTTACTTTGTTATATTTGTATTATTTTATTTATTTATTGTGTTCGTGCTGACTCATTTATATGAGATATATATATTTATTTTTTATTTATTAAAATTAATATATTATATAAATATATATATATATATAACAAATAACTTAAATATAATACAACTAATTTATTTTACCATTTAATTTGATAATTAATATTTATAAAAAAATAAATAAAATTATTCTGACGTAATTACAAACTTTAAAGCGACAATATATATATATAAATATAATAATGGAAGTTAAAAAGTTTAAATTTTAAATAAATATTAATAAAATAAAATATTATATTGATTAATTTATTAAAAATTACAAAGTAATAAAAATATAAAATAAATTAATGTAATTATTAAACGTTCGTATTAATCATGCTATGGCTCGTGCCGTGTTTGGTTCATAGGCTTTCAAAGTATGAATATGACGTGCTTCGTGCTTAATAAGGTACGATTTTTATTATGTTGAATTCATGTTGTATTTAATTTTAACGTGTTGTATTTGTGCTGTATCCATGTTATCCGACCCGTTTTACACCTCTAGACATAGTAAATGTATTTTTTTTTTTTTTTCCTTGCAAAGGTCTACAAGGTCGAGTCTCTGTTTTCAATTTTTTTAAAATATTTATTTCACTCTCTTGACATCCTATATATTTGTTTAGCAGGATTAGCTTGTAGCGATTTTATAACTTGTCGAATTTAGAATCTTATTTTAAAAATGAAAATATAAATCTAACTCTAATATGAAACAAATTAACAAATACCAAATAAATAAATAAATCCATCTTAATATAAAATATCTAAAAATGAAAAATTATATATGATATCCATGTAAATTACTTCTAAAAATAAAATAAAAAATTAGGCGTTGTAAAAATCTAAAACACATTATATGGATATGAATGACAAAGTAACTTTCTTTGATATTGTTAAAAACATTATTCTTATTTATATATAAAAAAAGAATTATATTATTAATCCATCGGATAAGTTTGCACTTTATTATAGAATAACAATGTGTAACATATGCCGTCAATTTTTTTTTGGGAGCGCTGGTGGAGCATATGAAGATAAATATTTTATGTGTTCTATTGTGTGTAGGACATTTATATAAGCTAAATTAAAATTTTAATAGAAATAAAAAAAAATTATAATAAGAACGAGATAAAATTAGAACCCCAATTCAAGTAAAATTGAACCACAAAGTCCTAATCAATTTATCAAAGTAATCAAATAAAGTTTAAATTGTACTCTATTTCTGTAACTGGACAGTTTTAGAGTTTTAAAACTTTACTCACAGATACCCTATCCATAACTGCATACAGTAGAATTTTAAGAGGATTAGACTATTACACCACAAATCTTAATCTTATAAAAAAGGAAAAAAAAAAAAGTTATTCTCCGAGACCATAAAACAATGGCATCTTATAAAAATTATTCTCATTTATCGATGCTGACTAAAATTTGTTATTTTGGAAATTTTTATAACTAATATTCCAAAATCTCAATTCCACCAATCATAAATTGAATGCGGAAAAAAAAAAGTGGAAAGAAAATATAGTTAATAAGATAAAAGAATAGAATCTAAATTGATCTTTTATTCTCAATATTATTTAAATCGCCGAGAATTGCTTTATTGGAGGAATGCAAAAATTTTGTGTTTTTCCTTCAGAAATTGAAATTTCACTTTTTTTTATTATATTTATGTTATATAATAATATATTTTTATTTTTTGACGGATAATATATATTTAATAATTTGAAAAAGTGCAGAAAAGGTAAAAACAGAAAAAGAAAAAAAGAAAAAGAGTAGAGTATAGGACAAAAGGCAATCCAGTTCAGAGCTGTGCTGTGCTCGTAGTCCGCGACTCCTGGAATCTCTACCTACACGGTACACCCCTATGGCTTCACCAGTCACCACCCACCTTTCTCTCGTCATCTCACCCTTACGTCATTACAATCCAAACCACCAAAACGACCATAATTTCTCCACTAATTACAATATTACCTACACACTTAATTAATTGTTAAATTACCATTATGTCCTCTAAGAGTCGTATTTTTACGTATGGCGTTCAAATGGACCGACTATTTGCTGTAAAAGGTCGCGTATCCATTTTTCTTTTTCACATGGTTATTAACTCATGAATTTATTATGTATCCCCATTCCCCGACGTACTAAAAAATCCATATGTGTTGGAACATTATCCGAAAATCCACCAAAGAAAGCAAAATTTATTTGAACTTTTGTAATAAAAAATATTGCTGACTCAGCGTATTATTGTATATGGACCCACTTGGCAATTCCCAAATCTCAATCTTTCCGAGTAATATCCGACGTGTAAGGTGAAAACTATGGTACACCAATTGTCTCAGTGTCACCGACTGATTATCTTCCAAGCATTAATGTTTCCAGTTTTTTCTTTTATTATTATTATTATTATTATTTGTTTTGCTGAAAATGGTTAAATTAAATAAATAACATCTTATTTCAACCGTGTGATTACTTATAATTTCCTGTGACGGGTATTGTGGGAACATCCAACGGTGCATAACCGAGGGGGATTAGTTGTGGACAAATAGGAAATTTTTAGCTTGTTTAGAGACCCACTCCTATTCTATTTCAAAATCTTATCTACAAAAAAGAAAATAAAAAAAAATCGTGTCTATGAAAAATACTATCCTACATTTAATAATTATAATATGATTTATTTTAATTTTTTTATTGACAGCTAAGCAATCTCCATAATACTGGACATGAATCTCTTTCTTTCTTTCTATATATACTCTGCTACTCCAAGGCTAAAACCTCTACCTTATTTCTTTCATTGTTTCTCTGCGTTTGAGTATATCGTTTTCTTTGGTCTGTTTTCACTTTTTCTGTTGGGATACTTTTCGTACCATTATTTTTTTCTTGACTCTGGTTGGAGGATTTTCTTGAGAACCAAACATGCCGGCCGTTGGTGGAATACCTGCTGGTGGTAGCGGAAAAGCCTACCCAGGAAACCTCACTCCATATGTGACTGTGACATGTATTGTTGCAGCCATGGGGGGTCTGATTTTCGGCTACGATATTGGGATTTCCGGTATGTTTTTTCAAACATCATAAGCTTAATTTATTTCTTACAGAAACAAGAAAACTATAACCAAAGGAATGGCGACTGAATTTTTTTTTGCTTTTATTTAATTTGTTTTTTGGGGATTTTTGATGTAGGTGGGGTTACGTCGATGGATTCGTTCTTGTTGAAGTTTTTCCCGTCGGTGTACCGGAAAAAGCATAACACCGAGTCGACGAACCAGTACTGTCAGTACGACAGTCAGAAGCTGACGATGTTCACGTCGTCTCTGTATCTGGCTGCTCTGATATCGTCGATTGTGGCGTCCGGAGTGACACGTAGATTTGGTCGGAAGCTTTCAATGTTTTTTGGCGGTCTTCTGTTCTGCTTTGGAGCTGTCCTCAATGCCGGTGCAACACATGTCTGGATGTTGATTGTTGGCCGAATATTGCTGGGTTTCGGTATTGGGTTCAGCAATCAGGTATGGATTTCTCTTTTATATCTCGATCTTGGACTTCAAATTTGTCTGCTGGGTTTTCTTTTTGTCTTTTTGTTTTGGATCGAGATTTATTTTTTATTTTTTTGTATCTGCCTAATATTCTTGTGTTTTTGTTTTTTCACTATACAAGTTGTCCGTCAAAAACAAGGAATGTGCTATCTGAAAATTAAAATTAAGAAGCTTTGAAATTCTTTATTCCGTTTTGTTTCTGAGTTGGTTGATTTTTGTTTTTGTTTTTTTTTCCTTTTTCTGCGTTTTGTCGTTTGAACATGTGTTTTTGTATTTTCCTACTCTTTTCCGCACAGATCTGTTATGTAATGCTTTCAAGCATAATGTATCACCCAATTGATAGGAACATGACAAAACTAAATTTTTTGTACCAAAGTCGCTTCTGAAGTTCTGATCCAGATGTGGGATACCATGTTTTTTGTTTCACCCTTTTCCTTTTTTCCCCTTGCTGAAATTTTGGCCTTGTATAAATAGTTTCTTTTATTTTCTGTTTTTCCGTTTGACTGCTCAGAAAAAAAAGCAGGAAGACGAAAAGGCGACCAAAAAATTTCTCGTCTCTTTATCCAATGAATGAGATAGGAATTTGGACAAACGAGGAAATAGTGTTTTTATTTTGTTGGTATATTTTAAGTCCAGCCCTGTTTTTCTTTGCATGTGACTTCTCTTGGCACTCTTATTCCGCCTGCGTTTACTATTTTGATGCAACGGCCTTGAATAGATATTGCAATTTGATAGCTGCTTTTTCATTAATAATATAAATAAATAAACGATTTTTATGCTTAATTTTTCCTTTACTTCTATTCTTTATGCAACGGCCTTGAATAGATATTGCAATTTGATAGCTGCTTTTTCATTAATAATATAAATAAATAAATAAATAAACGATTTTTATGCTTAATTTTTCCTTTATTTCTATTCTTTATTCGGGCTTCTTTTTTTTCCAAGAAACATGACAACTTGTCAAGCCCATGTGGTCCCTTATAAAAGACAATTAGTTCACTTTCAATTATTAAAATTAACTTAGTTTTGAAGTTTGGTTTAAATTAAAGTATATACATTTTTAATTACAGTTGGACAATTGTATATGCAGGTTGTAGTTGAAATTATCTTTAAAATTGGTTTAATGAATTAATGAATGTTAACTATGTTTTGCAATTACAGTCAGTGCCTCTTTACCTCTCTGAGATGGCCCCTTACAAGTACAGAGGTGCCTTGAACATTGGTTTCCAATTGTCGATCACAATCGGCATTCTCGTAGCCAATGTGCTGAACTACTTCTTTGCCAAGATCAAAGGCGGATGGGGCTGGCGTTTGAGTTTGGGAGGAGCTGTGGTCCCTGCCCTCGTAATCTTAGTGGGAGCACTAGTCCTCCCTGACACTCCAAACTCACTCATCGAGCGCGGCCAACGCGATCAAGCCAGAGCGAAGCTTCAGAGGATCCGTGGCGTCGACGATGTCGAAGAGGAATTCGACGATCTTGTCAAAGCCAGCGATGCCTCGAAGGAAGTGGAAAACCCTTGGACAAACCTGTTGCGGAGGAAATACAGACCCCACCTCAGCATGGCAATCTTAATTCCCTTTTGCCAGCAGCTCACCGGTATCAACGTGATCATGTTCTACGCGCCCGTTCTGTTCAACACCATCGGATTTAAATCCGATGCTGCGCTCATGTCGGCTGTCATCACCGGTTTAGTCAATGTTGGTGCAACGGGCGTTTCAATCTACGGTGTGGATAAGTGGGGTAGGAGATTTCTTTTCCTTGAAGGTGGAGTTCAAATGTTGATATGTCAGGTATATTAGCAATAAAACTAACTCTTTTGTTGGTTCTGTGACTAAAATTCATTTGTGGCTAACATTGATTATGCATTTGTATGTGTTACAGATTGTTGTTACCGCAGCAATTGCAGCCAAATTTGGGGTGGATGGGAATCCAGGAGATTTGCCAAAATGGTATGCGATTGTGGTGGTGCTGTTCATTTGCATATACGTTGCAGGATTCGCATGGTCATGGGGTCCTCTAGGATGGTTGGTTCCCAGTGAAATTTTCCCATTGGAAATCCGATCTGCAGCTCAGAGTGTCAACGTTTCGGTGAACATGATCTTCACATTCGCTGTTGCTCAAATCTTTTTAACAATGCTCTGCCATTTGAAGTTTGGTCTGTTTCTTTTCTTTGCCTTCTTTGTGCTGGTGATGACTATCTTTGTCTATTTCTTCTTGCCTGAGACTAAGAATATCCCAATTGAAGAGATGGGCAAGATATGGAGGTCGCATTGGTACTGGTCCAGGTTCGTCGAAGGCGAAGATTACCCCAATGGTCTGGAGATGGGCAAAGGAGGTCATGTAGTTAAAGGGGTGTAATTGGGAGCTAAATGGGATTTTTAATTTATGCTTTCTTTCTTTCTTGGTTTTTTTTTTTAGCTTTCTTAATTTTAGTTTTGGTAGCCAGTACATACTATTGGTTTCAATATCCATATGCCACATATAAAAAGAAAATTGGTTTTAGCACAAAGTCTACGAGGCTTGTTACAGATGCGAAGGGGATTTTTTTCAATGGAAAGCCTATTAAAATGAAATATTAAGATAAATTCTGTTGCACAGCTAAATTGTTTTTGCGTTGAATTTTCCTTTTTCCTTTTGCTTTGTTTTTCGGGTTTCCAAATTGAAACCTTGATTAGCATTTTGATGCTATGAATTATTATTAAACAGAGGGTGGAGATCCAAGCATCATTGTTCAATGAGTAGTTTTGACTCGATTGACAGATAATAAATAACTAATAGGCTGATCCCAATTGACTTATCTAACATGTTAGTGTCGTCTCCGTCTAATGTGTTTTCCGTTTTATGAAGAACCTACTTTTCTTTTAAAAAATAAGAAAGAAAAAAACCCAGTATTATTGGGAGGATATTTCTTTAGACGCAATTTTTCCACTTCAATGAAGGGTAGTGACTTGAAGCGCAATTTTTCATTAAAAAAAAAAAAAGACTTTAAAAGCGCAATCATAAATCATAAGAAAGAAAATAAGAAATTAGAAGCCAAGGGCACGGTGGAAGATGAAAAATTTCGATCAGATGCTTTACAAAAGTCACGAAAAAATAAAATCTAATATTATAATTCCTTCTTTGATGAATAATGTGCATAAGAAAAGCATCCACACAAAAAAGAAAAGGCTGTGTAACTCTTTCAAGACTATTAAGTTAATAAATGTCCTCT
>QANX01005897.1:0-37741 GCA_003254975.1 Ochetophila trinervis
GTATACATAATGCATTTCCTTTTGTATACATTTTAAGTCTTATGATTATATATTGTATATGAAGAGTACAAATTACTTAAGAATTAAGAAAAAAAAAAAGGTCACTAAAGGCGACGCTGGCGTCCCCAATAATTCAGTATTGGCGACCCCAGCGTCGCCAATACCCTACTTTCTGTTTTTTTTTTTTTTTTATTTTTAATAAGTTCACATTATTGTTGAAAAATTAATGTAAAATCAATCATATATGGTATCATCATATAAACATAAATATATATGTATAATGCATACTGAATACAACAATTATGTCAATTATGCATGCATGTAAATTGACATATATATGTAATAGCTTTAAAGAATTTGCATGCAATATCTATACTTTGTTTGCATAGTTAATAAAAAATATGTGACAAATTGTATAATGGATATGTTATATATGTATACATAATGCATTTCCTTTCGTATACATTTTAAGTCTTAAGATTATATATTGTATATGAAGAGTACAAATTACTTAAGAATTAAAAAAAAAAAAAAGGTCACTAAAGGCGACGCTGGCGTCACTAATAATTCAGTATTGGCGACCCCAACGTCGCCAATAATACAGTATTGGCGACGCTGGCGTCCCCAATACCCTAATTTCTGTTTTTTTTTTTTGCATTTTTTATTTTTTGATATATGTATACATACTGCATTTCCTTTCGTATACATTTATTTTTTGATGCTTTTTTTATAATTTGATATATGTATACATAATGCATTTCCTTTCGTATACATTTTAAGTCATAAGATTGGATATTGTATATGAAGAGTACAAATTACTTAAGAATTAAAAAAAAAAAAAAGGTCACTAAAGGCGACGCTGGCGTCACNGCATGCATGTAAATTGACATATATATGTAATAGCTTTAAAGAATTTGCATGCAATATCTATACTTTGTTTGCATAGTTAATAAAAAATATGTGACAAATTGTATAATGGATATGTTATATATGTATATATAATGCATTTCCTTTCGTATACATTTTAAGTCTTAAGATTATATATTGTATATGAAGAGTACAAATTACTTAAGAATTAAAAAAAAAAAAGGTCACTAAAGGCGACGCTGGCGTCGCCAATAATTGAGTAATATACTTTGTTTGCATAGTTAATAAAAAATATGTGACAAATTTTATAATGGATATGTTATATATGTATACATAATGCATTTCCTTTCGTATACATTTTAAGTCTTAAGATTATATATTGTATATGAAGAGTACAAATTACTTAAGAATTAAAAAAAAAAAAAAGGTCACTAAAGGCGACGCTGGCGTCACCAATAATTCAGTATTGGCGACACCAGCGTCGCCAATAATACAGTATTGGCGACGCTGGCGTCACCAATACCCTAATTTCTGTTTTTTTTTTTTTTTTTTATTTTTAATAAGTTCACATTATTGTTGAAAAATTAATGTAAAATCAATCATATATGGTATCATCATATAAACATAAATATATATGTATAATGGATACTGAATACAACAATTATGTCAATTATGCATGCATGTAAATTGACATATATATGTAATAGCTTTAAAGAATTTGCATGCAATATCTATACTTTGTTTGCATAGTTAATAAAAAATTTGTGAAAAATTGTCTAATGGATATGTTATATATGTATACATAATGCATTTCCTTTCGTATACATTTTAAGTCTTAAGATTATATATTGTATAAGAAGAGTATAAATTACTTGAGAATTAAAAAAAAAAACAAAAAGGTCACTAAAGGCGACGCTGGCGTCCCCAATAATTGAGTATTGGCGACACCAGCGTCGCCAATAATTGAGTATTGGCGACGCTGGCGTCGCCAATACCCTAATTTCTGTTTTTTTTTTTTTTTCATTTTTAATAAGTTCACATTATTGTTGAAAAATTAATGTAAAATCAATCATATATGGTATCATCATATAAACATAAATATATATGTATAGTGCATACTGAACACAACAATTATGTCAATTATGCATGCATGTAAATTGACATATATATGTAATAGCTTTAAAGAATTTGCATGCAATATCTATACTTTGTTTGCATAGTTAATAAAAAATATGTGACAAATTATATAATGGATATGTTATTTTTTCTGAATATTTTTTCTTTTACAATAATAGATAATGGTAGGTGCAAATTAAATGTTTATATATAGGTTGAATTAAATACGTTCGGGTATATATTTTAAGCGACGGAGGGGTAGCTGCTTGGAAGTTCGAATTTGAAGTTATGGGCGAAGTTATGTGCGACGCTAACGTCGCCAATACGCTCCTCTTTTTTTTTTTCTTCATATATATTTCTTTTACAATAATAGATGATCAGTTGATTACAAGATAGAATAAAACCTTTAATATGTATGAAGGTGAAGTACCTGAAGTGTATGGATCGACGATTTGTAGCTGGTCGATCATATAAAAGGAGAGCTGGTCAAAACTTTTTTGACATTTCCATATATTTTGAAATAGTTTCAGCTAAATTGCAAAAAAAAAAAACGTAAGAATATTTATGCATATGTATGATTTTTTTTTTCTGATGATTGTTTCTTTTACAGTAATAGATGATTTTCTTTCATAATATTGATACGTATTTATAGATACAGAATGGTTGGTATGAATTGATTATTTTGGTATTGTGGAATAATTGTATGTGGTAGGTGTTGGCGCGCAACTATTTCGCGACACCTGTTCCAATGGGTGTCGCTGAATGTGATTGCCGCGTATATTTTCCGCGACGCTTTACAAATGCCCGTCGCAAATGTATTTGGCGCGCAGATTTTCGGCGACACTTGTGGAATGCCTGTCGCGAAATGTATTTGGCGCGCTTATTTTTTGCGACACTTGCTGAATTTGTGTCGCCGAATATGCTTCGCGCCACATTTTTCGCTACGGTTTTTGATCGCGCGTCGCGAGAGCTGATTTCACGCACATTTTAGCGACGTGGCTGCGTCGCTATTTTGTTCAAATAAAGGCGACACACTATGTTTGTGTCGCCGTTAGTTTATCGCGACTCAAATTTTTTGCTTCGTCGCGCATTTAGTGTCGCCGATTAAGGTTTTTGGCGTAGTGAACTAAAAGAACCATTTTATCCTTCTATTATTGTGTTTTCATTTAAAAATAAAATTCTAAAGGAAGACAAATTATGCTATCCTGAATTTATTTAAAATAAAAACTTATCAGAAGATGATATTTAATTACAACTGATATTATCATATCTTATAATTAAATTTCAATTTAAATTTGAATAGAAGTGAATAACAATAATATTTTTGGTGGGACTCAAGATCATTTCTCTAACATGAGACTCAAGTGCAACAAAGAGAGTATGCTTAATGAATGGATGGTTGCTATAGCTACTAGTATGTGGAATGATCTTGAGATTATTAATAATGGTGGACATTGGAGATTTTTTTTTCCATTATATATTTTTTGGTATTTTAAGAACATCATATATATTTCTTTTGAATTGGAAATTTTGTTTTCCTATTTTGGTAATATTTTTTTAATATATTAATCACTATTAAATCAAAGTTGTTTCTTATATTTTCTAATTCATTCAATTTTTAAAAATCTAGTTTGTGACGTAGCCAATATAGAGGCAATACCAGTATTAACCCTTGGAATTAATGACCTATGCTTGAGCATTAAATATACTTCGTTCTAAACTAAGAAATTGTCTTTATTTAGTATTAGCAAGTTCAAGGTTATGGTCGGCATTGATATGAGAAATTTCTCATATTCCATTAACTATTGTAACATACCATAAATTTTCAATTTGTTCTTGTCTCTTACTGGCTGATTCTCTGCATTTCACATAAATCTTTATTTCTTTGAAACTCTTTTCTTTTAGTCATAAAAATTCTCTTTGTTTAATATTATTCGACATACATGTCTTTAAATATGCCCTTTTAACATATGCTAAAACCTTTTTTTTAAGCAT
Organism: Ochetophila trinervis; assembly: GCA_003254975.1. Lineage (NCBI taxonomy): Eukaryota > Viridiplantae > Streptophyta > Magnoliopsida > Rosales > Rhamnaceae > Ochetophila > Ochetophila trinervis. The sequence goes on from QANX01005897.1 coordinate 3,979, forward strand.
ATGTATTACATCAATTACAAGCTTCTAAGTCATAAAATACTTCCATTCATTCCCACATTTAGTTTTGCATCAAATTTTTTATTCATGCATTTCCTTATCACTTTCTAATTTTTGTTCTGTACTATATTTTTGTTCCATTAAGTAAAAGAAGATGATTATTAATATATAGATATATTATTACCAATGGAAAAAAAATATAAAGTTTAGTATTGAATAGCTTTTTTTAAAAGAAGAAATGCAAATTTCCTTTAATATTTTAAAATGTATAGTAAAATGAATTATCTACCTATAGTAAAATGAATTATCTACCTCCAAAATAAGCTTCTAACGATATTTTTCATTTTTAGGTTGAAACTTATGTCCTTACTTTGTGTTAAAGTTCTCATTTTTTTTTTGCTAGATTGCATTAGAGCTCTTATTGAATAGGGACAAAAAAGCGAAAGGAAATAAAAGGAGAGAAAAATCAGGCTAGGGAGGCTAAAATTGGAAGAAGGAAAAAGAAAAGAATAAAAAAAGAAGAAAATGAGCTCGCTTGAAAAGCAAACAAAAAAAAATATAAAAAATTAAAACGAAAGTGAAGAACTTGTGTCTTTATGTGAGTGCTTAGGTAGAACAAATAGGATTGTGGTACGAGCTCATTGATAGGCATAAAATTTTAATGTATTTATGCCACTTTTAATATTGAATTTAAGCTAGTTTATGATTAATTATTGATGAAAAATACTTAAAAATTGTATTTTTCTATTTTTCAGTAAAAGAAAGACAAAGGCTGAAATTACCGTATTTCTGCGCAACTTTCACTGAGAAAATCATATCTGGAGCCAAACTTATAATTTTTGTGTGATTCCAGTTTCTAATGATTTATGATTCAATGTGCTTCAATTATGAAAAGTTTCATTGCAAATGATTTGGCCAATCAGTGCCAGTTTGATTTACAAATTCAACAAAATTCATTAGTTGTGGCAAATTTACACTGCCTTGGGAAAATGAGGATTTGAGTGTCTTCCTGATGTACAAATTGTACGATCAATATATTTATGGAAAGCTAAGACGTAGACATAACGTTTGAAACAAAAATCACTAGATTCGAAGTTCATTTGGTCATCCAAAGTGTACTTGGAATCTGCCTGACGGTCATCGAAGATAAAAAAGGAAAGTTTAATGCTTACTAGGACTACCATTGTGATTGGATTGCCATGTCACCACATATCAGCCATGTATCCGAAATTGCCACATCACATGACACATGGAAGTTCAGAATATTCTAATTATCTTAATTAGAATAATATTTGGGATAAAAAAAACGGATAGTAGAGATTGATTATGATTCCCAAGAAGATAAAGAAAGTATCTCTATCCCTAGTGTGAACATGAAGCACAAAATACCTCTATGTCCTTAGGATGGCAGGCCATATAGAGAATTTAGGGGAGTTTGAGATCATGTAATATTTTAGGTTTTAGAGACACCTTAGGGTTAAACCTCTCTTAAACCTCTCCTATAAATAGATTGCTACCTTGAGAGTGAAAAGGATCCCACACACAAGTCACTAAGCCCTCATGGCTACAGCAGCCATGTTCCTTCTCCAGCCGCACCTTTCCCTTTCTTTCCTTCCCCATTCTCACAGCAACATAGGTTTTTAGTAGATTTTATATTCAGTTTTTAAGAGAGCAGAGTTGTGTTACACAATGAGAAGTCCAAGGAGATTCGGCCAGCCTTTGGAGGAATCAACTTGAAGCTTTGATCATTGTTTGAAGAAGCCAAGAAGAACGGATTGAAGAATCAATTTCCAGCAGTCATAAACTGGATTTGTTTTCTTTTCTCTCATCTTCTTTGTTATTTAAATGATGTTGTCTCTTATATATTTCATGGATAATTTTGAGATGATGAGTAGCTAACTTTTCTATAAGGATTGTGATGTAACCCTATTACAAGTATTTAGTTTTTAATGCATATTTAGTTTGATTCATGTTTTAAGGTTAATATTTCATTGTAGTTCTTAATGCTTTCCATGAAAATGTGGATTGATTTAGTATTTATATTGACTTGGGGATAAGGGATATAAATATGGATGGGCAACGAAATACATGTTTATAGGAATATTGCATGCCTTAGTGACAACTTTAACAAGGTCTTATTGGGTTTGCATGTCTTAGGATTTAAATTTCCGTATTTACATTAGGGATAATTAAATACGTTGTGCTTGCTAGATTAGAATGCATTGAAGAATCAACTTCTAGTCATTTGTGGTTAAAGGGGGGTTAACCTATGAATCTATTTTGCATTAAAACTAAATATGAGTGATAGTGGTGAAATCATGATCCTTGTTCTTTAAAATATGTGAAATCTTACTTGCTGCATTGTCTTTCAATTTTAATGTTGCTTTCTTTATTTGCTGTTTTTAAATTCATGCTTGGTTACTCAACACACAACCATTCAACAAATACTCTTTTTAATCTTAATTGATTTAGTACTAGATTTATTTTCAATACTAGAGACGTTATTCTTCGTGGGATCGATACAGGTTTTCTTAAAACAAAAACCATACTTTATTACTTGTTATTCGTGCACTTGCGAGTTAATTATACCACAAAACTCATTGAAGCTTTTCTGGACAATTCTAGAGTGCAACCCTTGAATGGTTGCATTAAATAAAACCCATTATTTTGACCTATAACCTATGTAATCGGACACAAAAAAATTAACTGCCTTTTTGTTTTCTTTTTTCCCTCTTCTTCCCCATTCCACGCATCAATGTTTCTTCCCCTTTTAAAGTGAAACAGTATTCTCCCCTATTCTTGCCTGTTTTGAACAAGTGGTGTTAGCGGTGAAGGAAAAAAAATTTGGCTTCTTCCATCTTCTTTTAACGGTAAGCCTCCAAAGTTGTCTTCATTTTTTTTTCCTTTTGGTCTTCCATTTGCTCCACAACTAGCCGAACCAGACATTTCTTGTTTAAAAAACCCCTAATTTTTTGCGACTTCTGTGACGGTTTCATCCTGTATTAATTTGATTTCTCCCGGTTCATCATGAAATTTGGAATAAAATTTTATTTTTTCTCTTCTCCCTTCCTCTTCTCTTGTCTGCCGGTTGGGGTTTGGTTCACTTTTTTCCCTTTTTCCCCTGTTCTTCTGTCTTGTTGGCAATGCTCAAGGAAATTTATTATTTAATTTATTGTTATAAGTTTGTACTGAAGAAGTTAAGTCAATATTCCAATTTGACTAAAAAGAATGTAAATTTTTATTATTTCATAAGTGCTTCATGAATGTATAATTGATAGTTTGTGATTTTATAATGCATAATATGTAGGCAAAGCTGTTTATCAGACTCAAATCTAGGCCGCAATACATTGTCCATCTCTAATCATGGAGGGTGAAGGTAAGTACTATGATAATGTATGATTGTATTTGTAATTTTAAGTACATTGAGTGTTCATGGGTTTATTTCATGCCATATGATGTTGTTTGTGAGATAAAAGGTTAAATCTGGGTGGTATAAGTTTAGTTGTTGCCGTTTAGAGATAGACAATGTAGAAAGGTTGGTATATGGTATGCATAGATTTTAGGTAAATTTTAAAGAATTACCCCGCTATTTACATGGGTGATCCCACATATAAATACGGGAAAGGCAAAGAATCATTTAGTGTCTCTGCCTTTTACCCTGTACAATGTATACAGTAGCCCCGTGGATACAGCGAGGTCCAATTATAACTAGTGGATGAAGCGTTTTACCCCGTGTATATAACGGGGCACCCTGCATATTAGTATGGGGGCAAAGGCAAGCGCATATTTAGTGTCAGTGACATATGTCCCGTATATTATACGAGGGGGCCTCAGAGATTTATCGGGGTACTTTCTTAAAGATCTATTCAAGCTTTACCCCTTGTGCACGATGGGGTACCCCACTCTGTCAGATGGGGGAAAATGCTAGCACAAATTTGGCGCCACTGCCATATGTCTCGCACATGGGACCCGAGGATAACCCGAGTTCATTTAATGAAGACCCATTACAGATAAACCCCGTGTTGTACACAGGGTACCCCACACTAGTATAATTTATATATGTTTTTCAGTTTTATCTTGTTGTTTCAAATTTCCTTTCTTGTATGAAATGTTGTTGTATGACTCATTCCATGCACGTGATATTTATGATTAAACAACATCAGGATTAGGGAAGGATAATATCCATTCAAAAAAATGGTCTGCGAATGGATGGTTTAATTATTAGTAAGTACCTATTTCAAATTGTTTGATACATAAAGTAATTTTAGTGTTTCCTTTTGGTAAAAAAAGGTATTAGTGACTATAAATTTATATTTCGTTATAATTTATTTTGTTGCAGTAACAGCGAGGTTGAACTCCGCAAGAAAAATCGTGATTTTAAAGTTAATGCGGATGTAAGTAGAACAATTTATTGTCTGAGTAGTAGTTACATGAGAGAAAAAAATATAATGCTGAGTTTTTTCTATGTTTAGGTTATGAAAGAATTGGCTAAGGAATGGAAAGACCTTGATCCTGAAGAGAAAGTAAAATACGAAGGGGTCCGGGCTAAGAGGAAAACGAGTTTCGTTAGTAAATGTACTCCAAAAATAGTATGGAGTGTTGCAGACACTTTTAGTGAAGCTCAAAAGAAGGCAATAAATGAATTAGGCTTTGGTTCTTTCATAAGTCAGAAAATGTGTGGGATGAAAAAGCAACTCGTGTCATGGCTGGTGGATCAATTCGATCCAATTTCTTGTACACTCACACTCCACGGAGTGCATTACACAATAGGTGTCCACTATGTGGAACGCCTACTAGGACTGGTTGATCATCACGGTGAAGTTGATGAAACATTCTCTATGGAGGACATTGAGATGTTGAAAAGGAAATATGGTACACTCGAAGCAAACATATTGATTGCTGACCTGCACGCTCTATTATTCAAATATCGTACACCCATCAATGATTTCAAGGTGGTATTCATGCTCTTTCTTATGGGGATGATTCTGAGTCCTAACTCAAGAATGTCCATAAAAACAAGCGATATCAGGCTAGTGACGAAGCCCAAACTGATTGGTAAGCAGAAGTGGGCATTGTTTACATTCAATGGGTTTGTCAACAGGCTGAGGAAGTATAAGGAGCGCGATCTACTATATTTTCCTAGATACCTCTTAATTTTACAGGTAAATCATCTATAATTACCTTCGTTACTCAATTTTGCTAACCTATGTATTAGTACTTAATTTTTATTCCATGTCATACAACTTTTTTACCTGGGTGTGTCTTCGACTGCGATGAGATTCGTTGGAAGATCATTGACGCCTGTTACTGCTTGGGAAGAGTTTGAGATGAAGTGATTAATGAAAACATTCTCCCAAAATGGAGGTTTCCTCTTTGACTCAGTAAATTTAGTAAATATTCTGCATTTTCAAGTGTTTTCCTAAATTTGTTCATATTAGTCCGCGTCGCGTAGTCTGAGTTTTGACCCCGTTGTCGCTTAAAAATCAACTGTGTGTATTATAGGTTATGCAGGACGAAGCATCAACATCGAACCAAGGTAGGAGAGGAGTACCCACCCAGGAGAATGAAGATATGAAAGATATTAGAACAGCTATACAGGACATTCAAAAAGACGCTGTTTTGAATGGAAAAGTGACAGATTCAGATGATAACTATTGGACATTCAAGGCGGATGTCACAAATCACATTGCAACCAGTTCAGAGACTATGACACAGTTGAGGGAAGCAGTTGAAAAGCTGACTGCGAGTGCCTCAAATCTGGATACCAAATATGACAAGGTCAGGATTGGTAAACAGAAGAGTAAGGATAAAGAACCAGTGCCAGCTGGCCAGCGTGAGACGGGAAAGAAGGAGTCCTCAATCGTAGTGGTTTCCACAGAGGAAGAAATTGCACAGAAGAACAATGCAGACAATGATTCGTCCTCCTTTAATACCTCACACTTTGGCAAGCATTTGGACACGTTGGTGAAAAAGCTACAACCCGATGTTGTAAGGAAATTTGGCATTTGTTATTTATTGCTTTGTTTGTCATTTCTGCTGAATAAGCTTTATTCAATGTAATGAGACTCTAACTTCAGCATTTTATGTTTTTAGGGTAAGATTGGCTCTTCCAATGCGCCAACACAGCGTATTGTGTGTACACGGTTGCAACACTTGGTAGCCGTGTGCTAGTGAAGGATGACGCTGTTTAAAGAAGTGAAGTTCAAAAAATCATCCTTCTCTTTTCCGATTTTATTAGCGTCGGTCCATTTTGTGTCCAAAAAATGATCCTGCCAGCCAATGCGAAGTTGTTGGACTACATTTTTGACTCTACGCTTGATCTAGAGTATGTAAATTCGCTATCCTTTGAACGAGGCTAATTATTTACATGTGCATTATGCTTTCTAAAATAATGGTCATGAAAATGTTGAAGTTTTTTGGGTGTTTTGTTAGGGAAATGCTGGTGCAAACCACAAAGAATATCTATACTGGCCATGCAATTTTTTCCTTACATCCTTTGACGTGGCTGAGTGGCGATGTGAGTTATCGATCGGTTCTGATTTAGTTTCGTCCACTGCTCATGTACCATAAGTGTCTTACCAACGTTTTGTTGATTATGCAAGTCATATCATTAGCGGCAGACATGCTAACACACCAGCAATGCAGATCGTATGGAGATGAAGCTAGGAAATGATTTTTACCAACTTACTTCTAGGTAACTACTTGGAATATAGATTTCGTGTTCTGAATTTGTTTAGCCACAGATCATTGCTATAAACTATTTGAATGTACGTTTGTTTGTTTTGCATCGGCTAGCAACAAGCATTAATGAATGATAAGGACATGGCCACCTTTGACAAAAAGGGGAAATTCAAGCATATGTACATGGGGAAGCTTCATTGCTGTGAAAATGTGAGTAATCCTTTTACCATATTATTCTTCATTACAATCAGGTATTGAATGTTAATGTGCATGATAATTATTTATAACGGTTGAACTCTCTTCAACATTTTACAGATATTCATTCCTCTGCATGATCCACATGGTCACTGGTATCTAGTGACTATATGTGTGCCCGGAAAAAGTTTGTGAGATCTAGGATCCCCTCCCAAGCTCAAGGAGAACCATCATCCGAGAAAAATTGGCACGCTCCATTGTAAGTTGTTTGTCTTATCCATAGTAAATTGTTGAAATTTAAGAAATTTATTGCATTTATGATTTCGCCTAACGTAAAACTAATGTGTTGCAGATGTGTTCATTTGATTTTATCTTCACAGATGAAGTCCAACAACTTTTCAATCAAAAGAACTTCTTCGCTTCTCTTACCATCCATTACCCAAAAAATCGGGGAGAACAACCAAATGGCCATGACTGTGGGCTGTATGTCATCAAGTACATGCAGCAGATAGAACAACGCCAAGTAAGCGACAGCCCCATGAATTCAATATCTAATTTTTCATTATTTTCTCATTAATTTGGCATATGTTTGATTTTTTTTGATCCTATATATATAACTGTATCGGGCGAGCTGTGACATACTATCTTGACTTTTGCAATTTGACTCCCAAATGGAGAAAGCTTATACAACATTGGTCCTAATCGAGAATGGTCATAATACTATAGCAGCTCGACTGTATCATAAAGCAATTGCATATGATGAGGAACGTTCAGTGGTTGCTACCAAATCACCCCGCAAGCGTGCAAATATAACTCATCCTTCATCCCGAAGGGCATAACGGGCAAAAGCGGACCAGAGGAAGATGAGATAACTTGGGAGTATATTCTATTTTTGTGATTTTGTTGTGAATACACAGGATTAAAATGCTAGTTTAGGGTTTAGATAGATTCTTATGGTGTTTCAGGTTTATTTTAAATTCGTACCAGTTTAGGGTAAATATTATATACTACCTTCTGTTTTATATTATATAGCATTTACCATGTTATAGTCTGTTTGTCCCATATACATGTATAAGCGGGTTAATTTTTTGACCACAGATATAATGGATGCTGTGAAACACTAATAAAGTTTTACAGTTGTCCATTAATACATCAATTTAGTATTACAGTCAAAAGTTTAAGTCCTTCGATTCAATGCCCTAGCCCAACTTTACATACATTGGACTTAAATATTTGGGTAGTTGGATTCATACACTGTCTTTCTGTCATTTCAAACTTCAAACTTACCAATAACCCTAAACCCACCACCATCGTCTCCATGAATCGTCTTGTGTCTATACTTGGGTTACTTTGAAATGTTGCTTCAGACGTAAGGTCATTACATATCGTCTCCTACCCGCCAGTGTACATCAACTCATGTTCAATGAAGTCCGCTGTCCTTGCTGACTCCCAACCAGTCTCGGTCGCACTATCATTTAATGCAACACTGTTGGATGCGTTTACGTCTCCTCCAATGTCATTCGATGCTTTTTTTAAACAAGTCCACTTCGTGTGACCAACCAGTTTACACTGACTACATCGTCGTTCTTTTGCCTCTTTCGTCCTAACAGCTGCTCCACCTTTGGTCTTCACTACAATTGGATCTCTTAAAATGTTGTGTATTCCTTTCCTATCTCCAATTGTCAATTCTGTTTCATCAAAGACCCTCGCAACTCCTTCCAATCGAGCTTCCAAATTAAACATTTCTCTTTTGGCCACTTTGTATCCTTTTTCCATTTTTGATCCAAACAAACAAATCTTGTTAATAATTACACTTAAGGAGGCATACCAAAGTGATGTTGCTGCCTCATTTGATAATTCACCACCACTGCATTGTTGTTTCGTTCCCTCGCTCTTAGCATCCTTTCTCCACCGATGTATAACCAACGATTGCTCCTGCTTCATGATGTACAGTGAATGACTACATGGGATGCCAACACTGTCAAAGATGTTGCATGAACATTGTATATAGTTATGGTCAACATAGTAAGTGACACTCCATTTGGACTGAGGTTCTCTAAACTTAGTCAAGCTGTACATTCTTCTATCGCCGTATTCGATGCACTTGTTCATTATCAACAGTGTCTCATCCTGTAGCTGGAGCTGCACTTTCTTATAAACTTTCCTTGTGTATACTTCTCCTGCATGTTTCTCATAATGTTTGAGGTGTGTAATAGGCACTGAAATCTTATATTTACTCTTAACATCTTCGTGCACCTCTTTGTTCCTCACCCTTGATATTGCCCGATCTACCTGTATTATGAGCTCATACAATTTCAATATGCCTTTCACGTAATTGTTCATACATAAATTCATGCTCTCACATCTCTGGGTGCTACGCAAGCTAGCAAAAAAATTTTCCTTCATGAATGCTTCGGCCCAGAGTCCATGTGTCTTATGCATTTTTTTAATTCATTCATTCCTGTGCAAGGAAAATTTTTCCACCATTCGAGACCATCGAGTTTGGAACTCTTCCACACTATACTCACTCATCATGCAATCGATGAATGCCCGTACCTTGTCTGTATCATGTAAATTTGATTGAGCATTTCACTCTATGTGCCATGTGCACAATTGGTGGTTAGAGTGTGGAAAAAAGTCTTGAATTGCTTTTTTCATCGCCTTATCTCCATCAGTCACAACTTAAATTGGATATGCTTATTATACATAGCTTGGAGGAACATGGTTAGTACCCAAGTATAGGTTTCCACCGATTCATCGACTAACAGCGCCGTTCCAAATATGCATGTCATGCTATGATGGTTTACACCCACTATTATCACTAATGGCTTCCCATATGCATTAGTTTTGTACGTAGCATCGAATGCCATCACATCCGCAAAACAATGATAATCAAACCGAGATATTGAGTCTACCCAAAATATGTTTAATAGTCTATTTTTTGAGTCAACTGTATAGTCAAAGAATAGATCCAGATCTATCACCTTCTTCGTGTGAAAGTGGGCGATCAAATTTTCTGCATCTGTTTCGTGTATATCGTCGTTGCAGTCATATGTAAATTGATTGTGCAAATATTTCAAATTGAACCCTGCACAATCATATCCACCAGCTCTGTCCACCATGTAGTCCATTATTTTAGATGTTCCAATGCCAACATCGTGCATGCGTATGGCTTCTGCAAGATAAGGATTTTCAACTGATCGGTTGGATCAAATACAATTGTATTTGGTTCCCATGTATCAATGGATGACAATGACCATGTACAAATTTAGTCACTATCCAATTGCCTTCTGACCTACTTTTAATCACACCAAATAAAGTTGGACACCCTTCTCGAGTTAGTGCCCTCTCTTCCTATATTTCCTTTCGTTCCACACGGGGCTTCTATATCCTTCCTTATCACAAACCCATATTCGTTTCCGAATTTCCCTGTTACAATGCTTTCTGACATGATGTAACGCCACACACTCTCTCCAATCAATATTGTCTCCAATTTAGCCACCGAACTTCAGATGGTTTAGAGTTTTTGGTTAGACTTCCCAAAGGGTCACCCATCACAGGAATGCTCCCACTGAAGCACGCTTAACTCCAGAGTTCTTTCCAACCCTGAAGCCAAACGCTTTTAAAAGGTCTTGGTTATTAAGAAAGTGCTCACTTTACATTTGAACCATTACCATTTGACACCCTTCCACACCCGGGCGATGTGGGATTGGACACCGATCTCTGCTAGTAAGGTAGCCTGCCAGTGCCCTGCACCCACCCACACTTACTCTGGCTCTAGATCCTGGTTGTCACACATGATGTTTGCACATGCTGAATCCCATTAATTTGGCATATGTTGAATAAAACTCATGTGCCGCTTCAATCGACTCAAATTCTTCACCGATCATGTCTTCAGTTGACAAAGAACCATATTTCTTTCCATCTCTAATTTGAACATTTGAAGCGTTCAAACTAACTAAACCTATCTGCATTTCATCACCATCTAGCCCATCGATGTTGCCTTCAGTTGTGCTGTTTATGACTTCATAATTGCAATCCATTTAGGAAGATAGCTATGTGTTATCTAAACTATCCACCCGATGATGAACTATTCAGTGTCTTACCTATACATGCAGTTGATTATAATAGACTAAAGTTTCATTATTTTCAATGAAAACATATATAACATAAATCAAAGCTATATACATGCATTTGAGTAGAATAAATTAAAGTTTAACTAATTAAGATGAAAATGATTTAATATTTATAATTGCAATATCAGTTCAACAAGGTCTAAAGTAGGGTTTAGAAAACTAATACCACCACAACAAGATTTATAATTGCTCTATCAAGCAAACTCGTTCTATACTGTTTTAGAATACTTTGACCACCACAAGTTAGTTTTAAAATAAATTCTATGAATAAATACTTCATATTGGTTCATACGTATTTTTTAGCTCATACCAAATAGTTGACAAATAAATATAATATATTGTAAATACCTCACTTGTGGTTTGTAAGCATTAGCTATTTGGATCCACTAAAGTTGATAAGTCTTCTTAAGCAACCTGGTCTTCAGATGATTTGTCATTACTAGTCTGATGGAGGGACCATTACAAAGAAAATAGCTGAAAATAACCAGACAGTGGAAAGATGGGAATGTTGGTGATGCATTAATGACTGTTGTTGTTAATGCACCAAACCAATTCTTGCTCTCACATTTATTACAAAATGTTGTATTGAGCATTTCGCACGTGATTCACTACAATTGAACATTAAACTCAAATATTTATTAAATGTGATTCTTCATTTATGGCACGTATTGAACATTTCTCCACGGCACCCCGTCTACATAAGTGGGTCCCTCGCATCCACTCCGGGGTCACTATTGATCCCATAGTCAAGTGGGTTTTTTAACTTCAAAATTCTTCCAAACTACCGACCACGTGTAACGTACGGGGTAACCCGCAGAAAGATACGGGCTTGAAGTCTTCTACATATTCTTCTATGTTATTTTTCTAGTACACGTACGTGGGGCACCTGCAGTGTAAGCGGGTGTAATGCTTAATGGAGTCACACTGATTGATTCGTCCCATGGAAAGTACGGGCTACCACGGGGTGTAACATGGGGTTGAAGTCAATCAGTTATATTCATCTCTATCATTTTTCCAATACACATATACGGGGCACCCGCAGTGTAAATGGGTGTAATGCTCAATGGAGTAGTATTGATTCGACACGTGGAACGTATAGGCTACCTTGCGGTGTGAAACGGGATTGAAGTCATTCGGTTATATTCTTCTCTATCATTTTTCTTGATCCTTAGGCAGGAACCCCAAATAGGTTCATGGGGCAATTACAACCCTATTTATAAGAGAAAACTACAAACGGGGCCCTCTTACACTAATACATGGTAGAAAAAAATTAGGGCTTCTCGTGCAATTTGAAAGAGAAAAGTTAGAGAAGGGCAATGGCAGTTGATGGTTGGTTTTTCTCCTAACCGCCAACGATAGATACCAATAAATCTTGTTTTTCTACAACTCGTTAATGAAAATTTTGTAGTGGAACCGTTCAGACTCGGCAATTTAAAGGACCACTTAATAGCATTTTTTTACGAGAACCATGGGGAGGGTGAAGAATACAGCCGGCAAAGTAAAGCTGCAGAAACTGCCACAAAAGTGGTAAAGAACCAGCGCCTCCGCTGAGAATGTTGAGGAAGCTGAAACGTCAACCTAACAAACAACCATCGATTGCAGCGTCGACCCCAATAGCAACGGCTCGAGGTAACTTGGGGGCTCAACTCACGATGAGGTAACATCATTGTTTGTATGAACATTTTATTTAAAAATAGTATTTGCTTATTTTTTTTATTTGTTGTTTGGTTGCTGAAAAAACATGTGGAAAAACTATAAAATGTGTTGGGATTGTCCTGGGTTTGATCTATGCATAACACGGGTCACCTCGGTCTATCACAGGGGGTTGTTGGCATGCGTTCGTCGGGGTCTCTACCAGTTTTCTCGTAAACTGTACGCGGGGACCCCGAGGTTATCCCGGGCTAATAGCTAAACATATAGTAAAAGTTGTGCTTTTTCCCATTTGTAACACAGGGGAACCCAGTCTATAACATGGGGTAGGATAGGGTGCATCCTTTTGGGTTCTTACCATTTGTCCCATACAACCAACGTAGGGACCCCGGGGTAAAAGCGGGTTAACATCTAGAATAATAGATTGACATGTTTTTTCTGTGTGTAACACGGGGCGACCCGGTCTATAACACGGGGTAGGTTAGGGTGCATCCTTTGGGGTCTCTGCCATTGGTCCCGTACAAACAACACGGAGACCCTGGGGTAACATTGGGTGTTGTTTCTCAGTATATTATTACTCATTTACTCTGTGTTTCACACAAGGCGCCCTGAAATATAACACAGGGTAAATTGGAAAGTGGTCATTTAGGAGGCCTATGGCTCTTGTCATTTTTTCTTTCATGGCATATGTTGTGACTGAATTACTTACAGATTGTTTAAGATTAAAGTATGTTGACATTGAGGATGCGTGCTTATGTACGTTTGACAAAAAATGTTGTTGTGTTAACAGGATAGTCCGTATGTTTAGAGGCGTATTTTTACGAATGGAAAGGTTTAGGCACAAAATTTGTCATCATATGCTCAAATGTTCCAGGCTATTGAAAAGATAAAGAGCAAGTGTAGTTGTGCAACTGCAGGAGTTTGCCAAAACATGTTTCGGCCACTTCATTGATATGCAGAAGATCATGCACCAAGGCTAATTAATACACCACTTACGACTGAAAAAGGTGGAGTCAGATGTCATGGAGGTACTGGAGTTCAACATTTGCAGAACCGGTGTGCGATTTGCGGGGAGAGATTTTGCCCTAGTCCTAGGGTTTCGGTGCAACACCGACAATGTGGACCACAATGATGAAATATGAACGTTGCATCATGTACAATACAAGAGAAGTACTTAGAAAACTCAAGGTCCATCAAGATTGAGAGGTTGCATAAATGTTTTGAGGCTGCACAGTTTGGTACGGAAACCATGGAAGCTGTGAAGATGGCGCTACTATATTTACTAAACAAGTGACTATTAGGCATGCCACGTAAAACTTTAATTCCTTAGAAATTTGCTATACTCGTCGAAGATTTAGATAAATTCAATAGCTATCCATCGGGGACATACTTGTACATTGTGACTGTTAAAGCACTGCATGGATTCTTCACCAGGCCACCTCCTGGTGAAGTGCGAATTGCATCTGGTAGCCATGACCTAAAAGGATTCCTTCTAGCATTTCAGGTGAAATACTATGAACTAACGTGTTTCAGTACGCCCGTATACACTTATATACATAAACATATATATTATATATCAATTGGAATAGGTTTATACTTAACACTATGAACTAACCGCGCTGTATATATTTACTCTTAATATTTGGCTAATGTCGTAGGTGTGGGCTTATGAGAGTATCCCCAAGCTAGTGGATGACGGTATTACATGTAGGATTTCCCAATCAGTGCCCTGTCTTTTAGGGTGGAAGGCAACGAGCCACCCGACTTACGAAGGCCTTAAATATGCAATATTTGATAAGAAAAACGTCAGGTTCATTTAACACAAAACTGGTGAATGACCTTTTAGTGTTCATAAACTTCACATCCATTAACAATCTCCTGCTTGATTTTTGGTGCGGCTTGAAGTGCATTGGACATTGTGTCAAAGGGAGGATGAAATGAACCAAGCATATATGACTGTATTTGCTAACAGTCATCGCAAATGTAGATGTCGATTTCCACCGATTGTGGAAGTTTTTAAGGAGACAGCACCAGAAAATGCAAAAGCACCTTCCGCGCATGTAGCCGATGTGCAACCATGCCCATCAACCGAGGACTGCAGTGACAACATGGTAAGTCTTAGCAAACCCTAAACACAAACTTAATTTTATTCGTGATTTTTTGTAGCAGAAGGGTGAGTTGACAAATTTTCATTTTGTTGGGGTCATGTGGCAAATGGAAACAATCCTTGCACAACTTGACATGGTGGATCAAAATGTTAACCGCATTGGCCACCACCAATGGGCAATTAAACAGTGTCAAGATGTATTCAGTAGCCTCATTGAGGCAATACAGGGTCAGATGAATGGCATAAATAGCAAGCTTAATGCTATACTTGAAAAACTAAGCGGTCAGGTACTAAACCCTAAAAATGTTTACGCTTCGAGTATTAACATAAAATTTGTTTTTCTGTGTCCGCAGGCGTTGCCATCGGAGACGTTATCCCCTCATGATCATACACCACCACCGGTGCATGATACATTTCAGGGTGTGGATCAACCTCAGCATGATCTAGATTTCGATATGGTGCCTCGAGGTTTACTTGTTACGATCAACGATGATCGATTAAGGCAATTTGAGACTCCCCTGCCCGTCAATCAACCTTCTTCAGTGTTACAGTCGCAAGGGGATGATACGATCAAGGATCGTGACATGTCAACACCAACCACAGTCACTATGCCAATTGGTATTGATTTGCATATACATATTGATGATGATTGTGATTGGACAGTGTTAACTGATAGCAGTGCAATTGATATGCATAAGTAGGAAGAATGCATGCCATCTAACGTTACGAAGAGTCCATGGGTGGATCCAAGGGCACATCAGAAAGCATGATGTCAAGGACTTGGGGCAGTTTATGGGGCCCGTTAGTCGAGTAGGATGCGAATACAAACCATCTAACGTTACGAAGAGTCCATGGGTGGATCCAAGGGCACATCAGAAAGCAACTAAGAAATGGAACCCGATGTCCAAGCCTACAGATGAGGTGCTCGTTGCCTTCCGTGATTGGTACTTGACGAGCAAGCCGATGACAACATCTGATATAGAATATGGTAAAGTCCCAAGGACATTCTTTGATGGAATTTTATGGCCTGGAGGTTCGCTTCAACCTCACATGAATTGCATGCCATTTTAACCCATTATATTTAAGAAAATTGGTTAATTTAAATTCGTAAGCATTTTGATGTAACTGTGGATGTGCAGCACATGGACGCATGCCTATTCCACATCAGAAAGAGGATGTACATGGCCCCAGAGGCATTTTCAGAGTGTTGTGCAATTTTGGATTGCATGATCTGGGTGAGTTGTGTACTGTCCTTCACTGTTTATGAAATTAGTGTCTAAAAAACCCATCGTATAGTCCTACT
Organism: Ochetophila trinervis; assembly: GCA_003254975.1. Taxonomy (NCBI): domain Eukaryota; kingdom Viridiplantae; phylum Streptophyta; class Magnoliopsida; order Rosales; family Rhamnaceae; genus Ochetophila; species Ochetophila trinervis. Next base: position 20,048 of record QANX01005897.1, read on the forward strand.
ACTCATATTTTCCCCTCTATTTGCAGCAAGCTATTTTTATACGCCACAAAGATAAAATTGATTAACTATTGGAGATTAAGGCTGCCAACATATTTTATCAGGCATTCAAGGGTGACTATCCTATATACGGTCGACCGTGGTGGACATGTGACTATGTAAGAATGTTTTTATATTTTAGTAATTGATACTGTCGGAAACTCATAACTATCCCTGTAGCATGCACATTGTGTTTACTAACATGAAAACTAAAATTGTAGTTGCTAATTCCGGTTAACAATGGCAACAAACACTGGCTCGTTGCACACGTCGACATAACTAAGAAGCATGTAGACCTGTATGATCCATCTGTGAAGAATACAACATCTCATTTCCAGAAGGAAAATGCCACATGCATATGCCATTTGATACCAAAAATATTTAATGTTTTTGAAATTTACAAACACGGACGGGAAATCTCGGACAATTTAGAGCCTATACGATTAGAAGGATGGATGAAACATTTGCCCAGCAATCAGTGAGGTACGTTGTACTCGGGTTGTTATTTAAAATCATTAATACAAGTCTTCATGTTTCTGTATATTGCGTATGTTTTTTAAACTTGTTTGTGACATAATAAATATGTGGTTTTCATGTAGTGAGGATTGCGGGATGTTCGCTTTGAGATGGATTGAAAACAAATCAGGTGGACTACCAGTCAATATTGTGGAAAAAAGTATTACTGCCATGAGAAAAAAATATGCGGTAGGGTTGTTCCACCAAAACTTCAAGATGTAATGTATGACAATTATGCATATATGAATCATTGTTGTATATTGTAATATAACATGATTGTATGTTTAATTGTAATATTTAGTTATTTTTAAACAGTGCAACCTATTTCTACATAATATATACATATCGAGTTTATAATTATGTACCAAAAAATAAATGTATCTTTACCATATACATGGTGGAACTTTAAAATCAATGAAATCGTGTCCTAAATGACTACGAAATATGTATCCAAAAGTCAAATATGACCTTTGAATTTTAAAGAAATTAAATCAAATATATTATAAGTATGTATCCAAAAATCTAATGCTACAATTAATTATGCAACTTGCAACAAAAAAGTCAACATTCTCTTCAAATTATTTTACTAACATTGAGAACAAATAAGACCACTACCAACAAATATAACATCGTCCTTAATTAGCATGAAAATAGATAATATTAATTCTAGCATTCATCTATTGCAAAATTAGTCCCTTAAAATATTTTCCTAGTTGCCACCAACCATATAAAATTTATTCTATATTTTTTCTATTGAAATATTGTGATGCAATGGAAGAATATTGATCCACAATTGAGCAACATATTTAATAGATAGTAATATTATCAATATATAGTCAACTTTTTCACAATGTGTAGCATTAATTTTAAAATAACCATGATTTGTCCAAATTGAAGTAACATTAACCATAATAATGTCTATTAGTTCATAAAAAAAGTAAACTTAAACCATAACAAAGTAATATTGCACATTTGCACATCATTGAACCCTAATAATTAATATAAAACCATAATGGTTTAAGTTATTGTCCTTATAGAGTATTATTGAATATTATAAGGCACTATTTGTCCATAATACAGTAATATAATCCATATAGGAGTACTATGTTCCTTATCGAGTACGACTGGCCATAATGGAAAACATTAGTCCTAATAAAAGTCATGTCAGACCATAACGGAGTACTATTGCAAATTTGACCATAATAGGGTAAACATATAACCATAATTTAGTATATATTACCAAAATAGAGTGTTATAATTCATATCAAAGTAACGTTGACTTTTCTTTTGTACATTGTCCATAATATGTCACATTTGACCATAAGGAGATAATTTAATACCATAGTGAAGTACTATGGTCCCTATGGAAGTGACATTGTCCTTTAACGAGTATTATTAGCCATATTTGATCATATTTATTTTATTTTTGACATTGTCCATAATATGTCACATTTGACCATAATGAGATAACAAAATACCATAGTAGAGTATTATTGTCCATAGAGAAGTGACATTGTCTTTTAATGAGTAATATTAGCCAAAATGTGTCATATTTATCCATTTAATAGTAATTTTAATCCATTATGAAGTAACTTTGTATTAATTTTTTTTTTAAAAATAAAATTTTAATGTACATTTTCATTACTATCCCGTGTCACTGAGTCCGAGGACCCCGCGTGTTGATACGGGTTTTTTTTTTCAATTAAAGTCAATTTTTCACCTATGTGGCACGTTTTCATCCATTGATTTATCATAAAAATAGAAAAGTCTTGCCTCGAGATTTGTGAAATCATATTTCATTTCTTCTCGCCCACTTTTTTTTATTTTTCCTTTCACTCCATTGAAATCGGCAACCAGTTTCATACTTTTATTACTTTTTGCCCATGCCATGTGTCACTCAATGGCATGGGCCTCATCCCTTCAACCCTTTTGAAGGGGTTGCACTCTAGAATTGTCCAGCTTTTCTTAGATGGGAGGCTCAATGACCTAGGGATGCTTAATTAGAGAAAAAATTTGAAATGGTCGAACCAGCTAGTTTGTTGCGACCAGCGAACAGCAAGTTGCCATGTATTATATTAGTTAAAAATATAACTTTTTTTCCAACAACAATCTATCCTAAACTTTAATTTGAAACTAAAATGGCACATACAACTAAAAAAACATCAAGTACAAAATAGAAGCTCACGCTCTACTACAGCCTAAATTGTTCAAGTTTTGTTATTCTTTGTCAATATGCTACTGCCCAATAAAGAAGAAAATGTTAATGAATTTGTATGGTGAAAGCACATTGAAAAGACTTTGTCCAGATTCAATATCAAGTTACAAAATAAAATTAAAAATTTATATAAAAAATGAAAGTAAAATATTTAGAAAAGATAAAAGATAATAGTTGGAAATAAAGATGAGATCGAACGGAAGAACAGGAATATAAAAGTGTGGGAGAAGAATTTAGGGGCAACTTGTCCATTTTTTTTCTAGGCTAGGACAAAAGTTATAATGCGTTGAAAGAAAAGTCAAGTTGAGAAGTGAAAATTATTTTTGATAGATTGGCAAAACATGGGTGGCCAAGCGGCCAACTTAGCATATATGCCCATCCTGCTGAAGTTCTTATCACTTAATTAGGACTCAGCACATTTTCGCAAATGAATGAAAGGCAAATGAACCAATCTAGTCAACCAATTTAACGCTGCATTTAGTTACAAGCCTTCACTACCAAACATAGCAGTAGAAGTATCTAAAGTATTAAATCCTCTATTTTAATTTTTTGGCCTTGGCCTTCAAGTATTTGGGTAAAGCTTAACACATATGGTCAAGCTATTGATGTAGAATATTGACAGGACCCGCCCCGGAAATCCCTCCGGATTTCCCGGAGAGGCCCCGCCTGAGGAAGATTCCACCAGAACCCCTCGGGGCAACCGACAGAATCCTCCTCCGAAAGGGAGTAATAATCAAATAAACAAATAAACAATAATGGGACGAATAGTAAATAAGATATGAACGAAAAGTAGATAAAATAAGCACCACAATAAATCAACGAGTCATAATGAATAAATAAGAAACAATGTATGAAGTAGGTGAGAATGACAGAGCCACTGAGAGCGATAGACAAAAATATAAGTAATACAAATCCAACATGAACAGAATAAGATCAGAGTCTAATACATAAGAAGAAGTAATAAGCGGATGCGATAAGCGGATGCGATGCCGATGCGAAATGCCGATGGTAGTCCACGTGGACCTGCAACTAGGACCTAGGGAACGAAGTAAAATAACAAAACGTGAGATATAAATATCTCCGTGAGTGCTCCTAGATAACTACAAAATACAATTTCAGCCGTTAAAACCTTTACACTCAAACCTCACGTCACTCAGTTGAAAGGTTCCCCGTTTTGAAAATCATTTCGCAAAACCCTCGGTTTACCCCAAATCATTAAATAAATAAAAACGGTTTAGGGGCGAAAACGTAATTTAAAACAATTATCGAAATCACGTACCAAACACTAAAAACGTAAATGAAATCCATAATAGTTAATTGATGGTCAAACACAATTTCATAAACGATCAAGCAAATGGGTCAAAATCTGAAACCAAAGGCCATAGGCCACAATCCATAAAATCAAACCATCAATTTAAAATCAGAAACCAACCAATATAAAACCAAATCGGTATAAACTCAGCAAACAANTGATATAATTAATAATTTTAAATAAATGTGTTGACACGAACATGATCTATTAATATAAATTTATCATCCCTACAAACAAATGCATATAAAATTGCAGCTAGCACTCTTCTCTTTTATATTTTACTTTTTTAAAAGGGAATATTTTTTTTACAAATGAAAATATTAATTTATTAAAGGTAAAAAAAAATTTGATAAAATAAGTTAGCCCGTTTAACATAGATCTTAAATAGATACAAATTAAAATTAAAAAACTTGACACGATTAATAATTTTAAATAAATAGATTGATAATTGTTAAAATCACACCTACAAAAGAGGGCATAAGAAATTGCAGCTAGCATTCCTCTTTAATATTATAGTCTTTTAGAAGAGAATAATTTTTGTGAGATAGAAGTATTTAAGGTAAAAAATTCATTGGAGGTTTGAATTATTATTATTATTTTTTTTTTTTTGAGTTCATCTTTGGTTAAGTTAGCTATATACATATAATCAATGACATTTCATTATTGGCTAGTACACAGAATTATTCCTTTTACATATAGAAAAATAAATTTAAAAAAATACTTGATTTACAACCAAGATAAAATGAATGGTCCAATCTTAATTTGTTAAAGAAATTATTATTATTATTATTATTAGTAATAGAAGAGAATAGTTTTTGGCACATAGAAGTATTTGAGGTAAAAAATTCATTGGAGGTTTGAAATTTTTTTTTGTTGAGTTCATTTTTGGTTAAGTTAGCTTCTTCTTCTTTTTTAGTGAATAATTAAAATGACTTATTTATAGCCGGGTCATAGGTCCATGAGTTATCTAGTGAGTGGGTCAAACTCATGCGTCTTTTCAACTTAGTAGTAGTTCACACTGGGAGCCCATGTCACTGGAAACTTCATCTCCCTCGTGCGGTAGTAGTGAAGAAAAACACTTGAGTCTAAATGGAGTTACCAAGACTCGAACCTCAGCTCCCGTACTCGTAGGTGTGAAAGCTCAGCTGGCTCCTACCAATGAGCTACACTCTCAAATGTTATTTGATTAAGTTAGCTATATACATGTAATCAATGACATTTCATTATTGGCTAGTACACTAACTACATGATTCCTTTTACATAAAGGAAAATAAATTTAAAAAAATACTTGATTTACAACCAAGATAAAATGAATGGAGTACCAATCTTGAATTGTTGAAGAAATTATTATTATTATTATTATTATTAAGTTCTGCTAGTGGCCCTCACATTTCAACAGTTAAAATAATGTAGACGACCCTCATCGTATGGTATGACTCAAAAAATGTTTAAACATTTGCTAAATTAAAAATGAATAAATAAATTATCAGAGAATTACTCCTGATAAAGAATATAAAAGCGAATATCATTTTTATTTATCTATTTATCTTCTATTGCAATACATGTCGAGGAAACCTACAGCGTCATACCATTTTATGCTACTTTTTTTAGGCTGTAAATTTCCAAAGCTATATCCACTTTTGCATATGAGTCCGAGTCATGCTCAAAAGGTGACTAGAAGCAACCTAACTAGAACCCAAACAGATCAAATTTCATTGAAATTTTGCACCCATAAGCATAGATGGATCAAAAAATTAATTTCTAAAAATTGATATATAAATAAATTATGTATTACTATTCCTCAATTCCTATATAGTTTTCTGTTTGAAAAAAACATAGACAAAGTATTATCTCAACGGGAGGAGAAATTGATATTTACATAGAAAGTATCAAAGTATAGGGATTTGAAATGTACTTGTTGGACTCCATAAGCTATTTAATAAAAATATTTTTATTTTTATTTTTGATTTTATTTCAAAACAAATTGTTGGCTTTTGATTTTATAGTGTTTAGAGCCATTGAGTTAAAAAAATTGTTATACAAAAACACAACAACCATGTATATTTTAGTCATATTTTTTTAGTTATTTTTATTTTTTTAGTAGATTTTTAAAATTTATAGCATTTATAAGTACATGATAAAAAAATCAAGAAAAAAAACTCATCTATTGGGCTCCATAAGTTTCCCAACATGTAGATTTTATAGTAAAACTCTTCAAGTATATATTTTAATTTTAATATTTTTTTTATAGATTTGAATTTATAAAAACAATAATTTAAGAACTGAAAAATTTTAAATTCAATTTTTTATATTGATTTCAAAAATATTATTTTCCATTTGGAAAAAAAAAAAAAATTACATTTTTTTTGTAAAATTAAATTTTAAAATTTTAAAACTGTATATTATCTGTACCTCTCACAGCATTTTTTTTTTTTTAAAAAAATGATTGAAAACCTATTTTTATAAATTAAAAGAACTTGGAGATCAATATGGATTACTGGACCAATGTCTGTACTAGGGAAGTAATTAATGGTGGTCTACATTTTTGGTAGCTAGCTAAGCAGGATACAATATTTCACTACATTTTTAAGGGCTGAATTTAAGTAGTTAATTTGCTTATTCCTGTGAAAAGCATATTGGGGACAAATAACGTATCCCAAAATAAAAATAAAATAATACACATACATACATACATACATACATACATACATACATACAACATTTTTGGTAGGTACGTGTAGGGGTGTGCATTAGTTAGGATCCGAGTTATTTTGGAAATAACAAATTCGATCTAATTAGTGATCGGTTTTATTTTTTTCAATCCGATCTATACATTAAATCCAATACAATCCAATTAGTAATTGGATTGGATCGGTTTGGTTAATCAGTTTGGCTTCAACTTTTATTTAATTTTTTTAGACTTTTTAAAATTTAATTTTTGAGTTTTTTTTTTACTTTGAATATTTGACATTTGAGTTATTTTTTTGTACCAAAAATTTGTTGTGCTTAAATTTTGTTTAAAAAATTAAGTTTTTTTTCAAAACCTAACACATAAAGTGCCCACTAAGTAATTCATAAAAAAATATTTTTTTTTTCAAAATCTAACACATAAATGATTAAAAAAATAACATGACTAATAAACATATTAAACTAAAACAAAACAAAACAAAATTACTATACTAATACAATAATCTAGTAATTCAACTCTAAATTTAAGCTAATATAACAAAGTCTACGTACCAATAATATTAAACTAATTGTCATATGTTTTGTTAAAAAAAAATAGTTGATTCGGATTGGATCGGTTTGGTTGATTTTTAACACTCCGAACCGAACCGAACCGAACCGAACTTTGATTTTTAATTTTTCAAAACCGATCAAATCCTATTACACTAAAATAACCGATTCAAACATGTTGAATTTGATTAAATTAATTATTTTAATCGGTTAGTCAATTTTTTTATACATCTCTAAGTGCGAGACCTAGTCATCTTCATAAAAATCATGTGCACAGAAAGCCCATAAAAACATAAAACTAAATATGAGACCCGGCCCAAACTAAATTTTCGTGGTTTTGAATTACACAACTTTAATCTACATAAAAGGGTTGTTCCTACGATGATGCTATTGATGCTCAGTGAATACGAACCGAATTGTATATTCATCTTGCAAAAGCAATCGATCATTTTCTTCTACAGCATTTTCTTCGTCGGATAAGTGTGTTTTTTTAGTGAATACTTAAACATATATAGGCATCTATTAGCACTTGTAAGCGGTTAAACACAATATATATATATAAAAATTTCTATTGCATACATATCTGCACTATTTTAAAATATAAGTAATTATTAATAATTTATTATCTATTATGGCTGATATTTTTTTAGCCATTCATATAACATATTATTATTGAAATCTATATTTTAAAATAAAATTAAATAAAAAAAACCCAGGATATACGGACTATAAAGTTTTTCTATATGCTTATTTAATACAAAGCTGTATCATTTTTTCTTTACTCTTAGTCTCAATTTTCTGTTTCTTTTTTCCTTTTTTTTTTAAAGGAAACTTTCAATCTCAATTGATATATATATTAAGGATGTCAATCATACTCCATTCCCAAGCTCACTAACACGTCTACCGTGCTGTATCAGGATATGTCTAGATGTTGAAATTATCAACTACTGTGACAAATGAAAAATATAATATGTATATAAATTGAATATTATATTAATGAGCATTAAAAAAAATATTGTATTTATGAAATCTATATAGACTAATAAAACATTGTTGCATCATCTTAACTGAGAGTGAAGCTCAGTGGTAGGAGCTAGTCAAACTTTCACACTTGTGAATATGAAAATTGAAGTTTGAGTCTTGGTAGTTCCATATGGACTCAAGTGCTCATCTTCGCTGCTACCGCACGAGGAATAAAAAATTTTCAGTGACATAGGTCTCCAGTGTGGACTCTTACTGGGTTGAAAAAACGCATGAATTTGACATATTCACTAGATAACTTCTGGATCTATGACCCCGCTTCAGGTCGGTCTTTTTTTTTATTAAAAAAAATAAAACATTACTGCATTATCTGTAAATAAAATTGGAAACGAAAAAATGATGCCCTATTGCACAAATTATTGATGTTTACGCTATCCCTTACAAATAATAATAAATTAAAAATTGCAACATATCCATGAATATTGTTAGAAACATATATCAATTCAATTTTACATCAATTAAGCAAAATAATTATTCTAATCTCTTTTTGACACCCTCAAATTCAAAAAGAGAAAAAAATGTTTCTTCCTAACTACGTAGGTTACAAATTAAACATATACAAAGACTATGCAAATTGCAATAAATGGATAGAAAATGAGTACTAGCAGGTGGAATTTTGAAATTCAACCATTTACGGCTGGTATTTGAACTATAAACGGAGGTTTAGCCATTAATATTATTCCTCTCAATTGCATTGTATGTGTCCTTTAGGATTTACTAAAAATATAATATTTAGACTTTATTTTATATTTAGTAGTAATGGAAAGCTTTTTTTTTTGGTAAAATTAGTAATGGAAAGCTTGTGGAAAGCACTAGGAGTGTACGGTTCATCTACATTAAAAACCCCTATCCTTATTTTCTTGATTAAATTAATCTATCAGGACTTTCTTTCTCGCTAGTAATGCTAAATAAACCTCTTTTTTTTTATTCTTTTTTATTTTATTTTTTCTGATAAGGATAGAATATGAAGAAATTTCTTATGAAATTTACTTATAATTTTGAAAAAAATGTAACAAGACAACTAAGAAATAATAATAATTAATCGAAATAAGTATTTGTTGACGCAAGCAATCGGTGTCTTAGTACGTCATATTAATAACTTTTGACTTTTTTTTGTTTGGTAGTTTAATTACTTTGACTTGGGCATGTGCCTGCTGCCAAGCCCATCTCCGTCTATTCGTACTACATGCATAGATAAATTTAGCTTAAAGTCTTCTATAAACATTTTAATAAAGTCATATATACTTTTAATAAAAAAATAATTAAGTTCATATTTTATATGGGTATAGTTGAAGGGGTGCAATCCAGCAAAAATAAATAAAAATAGTTGGAGGGGTGCAACATTGCAGATAATTCAGCACCATTTTGTGGAAAATAATATTAATAAAGAAAGAAGTAATTTATCCCTTAAATTTCAAGGAATTGCATTAAGCTCTCTCTCAACAACTCCAAAAATATAGTTGATTTTGTTGTCTTAAGAGATAAACTTGGAAGTAGAAATCAAAACCGAACAACTTGCATCGAATCTATATATTTGAAACCAAGCTAATATATTTCGTGGATTTTCTAGCCGTTTAATCTAAACACTTCCAGCCATAAGTAATCATTTTGAGTAGGATCCACACACACACACACACACACACATATATATATATAGTATATCAGTCAATCATGTTATTATTAATTATATTTGACAATTTTAAAATTTAAAATTTTACTAATAATTTATTATTAATAATAAATGTATTAGTGATAATTTATATTCTAAAAGTGTCAAATAGCTTGATTATAAATAATTGTCATATATAAAGATCATTTAAAAAATTTATATTTGAATTTAAATAATAATTATCATTTTATTTAAGAGTTAAGTTATTAACATCTAAGCATTTTTTATTTGGTTTTCTCTATATTGGTGAGTTATTAAATTGTTTCAACGACTGAAATTTAAAAATGTATTGATAAATTATATATAAGACTATTGAATTACTCTATACTTATATATAATACATCAATATATTTTTAGTACATGTTACAAAAATAGATTCCGAATACATATATCAAAATCCTATAATATAATATAAAGAATACTCGCTCTATGTTTTGATTTTCTAAATCTGTGGTCAGGATGAATTATATTTTTAAAATTATAAATTTAAAAAAAAAAAAAGAAAAAAAGAAAAAAAGAATACTCGCTCTATCAGTATTTTTTGGGGTAAAATAATCGGTCTATTAGTATTACGCGTTAAAGAGGAAATCCTTTTGCACGACACGCCACCTTCACACACTGCGATTACGACGCACAAAATTCTTCTATGTATCCGCGACTACGATACCCTTTTTAAAAAAACGAAACAAGTTCAACGAGTGTGAAAAAGCAGCTACAACGTATCAAAGAATGCCTTTAATTTCACATCTACTAGCACTACTGAAAATATTTATAAAAGGCTTTTTTATTTTATTTAATTAATTAGTCATTATCACGTGCGTGGTACTGACACATTATATTTATCCCTGAAATTTTTTCCATATAATTAATGTTTGAATATAATTTTTAATAGACTTTTATTTTGTTCATTTGTTTCACAGTTTATATTTTTATATCTCAGTATTGGAATATTACAACCCTTGATGAAGGTTGCTAGAGGTTTTGGATTTTTCTTTAAAAGGTTAAATCTAAATTTTTAATAAATAGTATTAGAGTTAAAATTCAAACTAAATTATATGTACACATAAAATAAATTTCGACGTAAATTGAGCTAATGATGGGCTCCATATTGAACTACAATAGTGAAAAATAATTTTATAATTACGGTCAAATTAAATTTGATGATAAATTGTTTATGTCGAGATGTTAGAGCGATGGAGACTTTCATATTAGCTCTCACATGGAGGAAGCTGTGTTATAAAGCTCTATAATGATACAGTGAGGCCACATAGTTGTGGTAAAGATCTTTCGACGGCATAGGGATAAAATATGTTATAGATTTGAGGTGAAGCTGAAAATAGATTTATGGTTTTTGATTTGAACAAGTGATTATTAGAAATGTACAAATAAAGTTCTATATAGGCTAAATTTAACTTGAAAAATATATAAAAGATTTGAATTACTCTCCCTTGATTAACTTAGCCTAAAAAATTAACCTAAAGCCTAACAAATGTTTTTTTATTTTTGTTTTATGTTTTTGTTTTTTATTATTAAAAGTGTTCATCAGTTTAAAACTGACATATTTTAGAAATAGCCAATCAAATCTAATTAGTTATTTATTTTATTTTTTCAATCTGATCCAATCCATACATCAAATCAAATCCAATCTAATTAGTACTTAGATTAGATCAGTTTGGTTAATCGGTTTGGCTTGAATTATTTAATTTTTTTGAACTTTTTAAAATTTATAATTTTTGAACTTTTTTGTGCCAAAAATTTGTTAGGCTTAAACTTTGTTTAAAAAATTATATTTTTTTTTTCAAAACCTAACACATAATTGATTAAAAAAAATAAATTACGCTTATTTAAAAATAATTGGGAAGAGAGAGTTAGATAATAAAGATAAGGTCCTAAATTTTATTTAAAAAATGATTGAGTGTATGTAGATTCACAGTAAAATAGTGAATCTGTAAATAAAAATAAGCTATATAATATTAAAAAATATTTTTTTAAATTAAAAAGTAATCGGTTTGGTTTGGATCGGCTATATCAGTTTTTGATTTTAAAAATCAGACCGAATCGGTCTAATAGTTGGTTTTGAATTTTTAAAATTAATATAATATAATAATATTAAAATAACGAATCCAAAAAAGTTAGATTGAATTTGATTGGTCGGTTTCATCGGTTAGTCAATTTTTTTTACATACTCCTACCTATTGTTCAAAAATGAAAACTTTGTGAGAAAAAAAAAATTTATATTTCCGTTCCAAATTTCTACTAGTAAAACCCAGTATATATACCTAAAATTTTAATATATATATATATAAGAAGCAAAAAATGTGAGAAGCTTCTAGAAGGATGAAGATTCTAAGAAAGACACGTAGAAGGGGCTTCCACCTGCAGACTTATTCTAGTTTATAAAAAACTGCAGACTTATTCTGGATATTGCAAATTGCGTTGTCTCAGCAACTTGCTCATGCTTACTTTGCTGCTTACGTCCAATACACTTTCTCAATTCACACTTACTATTTAATTATAAAATTAAAATAAATAAAATAAATCTAAAACCTCCCAAAAAATTTGATTGGTACAAAAACTAATATTTAATTTTCAAAATAAAAATAAAAATACCATCCATCTCTTTTCCTTATCCAACAAGTAACAAGGTCAAAAATGTCATTTCCAAAAAGTCAAAGCACTCTTAGTCTCACTGCTTGACCCAGCTAAGCTTTTTAGTTCCCATTATTCAAATCCCCTATATATATACCCATCCCTAACTTTTCCCAAACGTTGTATTCCTTTTAACACACTATTCCCACATCCAAACACACCCTTGCCTTTGGAATAATTATGAAGAGAAGCATAACAGAAAGAGAGGTAGAGAGCATAACCATGGCCAACTACTTGATGTTTCTATCTCAAGGAGGCGAAAGGGACTCCTCGTCTTCTTCATCGTCGTCGTTGAACTCGTTACCGGCTCGGGTTTTCGAGTGCAAGACTTGCAACCGGACATTCCCTTCGTTTCAAGCCTTGGGAGGTCACAGAGCCAGCCATAAGAAACCGAGGTCGTCAACCGGATCAGATGGAAGCTACGATAACAGCAGCCAATCTCAAGGCTCGCCGATGAAGCCTAAGACGCACGAGTGCACGGTGTGCGGACTAGAGTTCGCTATAGGGCAGGCGCTGGGAGGTCACATGAGGAGACACAGAGCTGCCACGAATGAAAATCATTTGTTAGCTTCTTCTAATTCTGTCAAAGCTCGTCTATCTTCTTCCAAAACGACGACGGTTAATAGTAGAAGAGTTTTGTGTTTGGATCTGAACTTGACGCCTTTAGAGAACGACATCAAGATTCTTCAGCTAGGGAAGACTACTAGTACTGTTCCTCTTGTTGATTGTTTTTTCTGATCTCTTCGAAGAGACAAGAATTTTTTTTCTTTTTTCAGAAGGGTTTTTCGACTTTTTTTTTTTTTTTTTGTTTCTTGATCTAGATTTCGTTATACTTTGAACATTTATATTTGTTTATATAATATTTACATAAATAGAAAGCACCTGTGTTGGATTTTTTTTTTCTTTTTGCATCGAAATAATTAACTCGACAAATTTAATTTGATCAAAATTATATGAAAGAAAAATATATTCAGCAGAGAAATTATTGAGAGCATGGAGATATTTTATGAGATATTTTATGTGTTTTCAATTAATTAGTTAAACCACCCTTGTACTTTTTTTTAGTGGTTGATAATTCTTTCTAGAATTACCACTTAAATATATTTTAATAATATAATTTTAGTGACAAATATGATAAAAATGTTATTGATTATTTTTTTTCTATGAAAATAATTTTTAAATCTATTATTAAAAATATATATATTTTAATAACAATCCTATATATATACCAGAAAAATTAATATAACAGCTTGATTTTTTTTTTTTTGTTGAATACCGGCAAATGTTTTTGGAAATTTTTCTTTTTATGGAAAGAGAATATAGAAGAATCAAGAATAAAAAGATATCTATATTAGTTTGGTATTACGAACTCAAAGTCAGAAAAAGAGGGAAGGGAAAGCTAACTAGTTAAAATTATCTAACTTTTGAAAATAAATTTATTGGCTTTTAGCTATTTTGGTATGCCTAATATAAACGAGTACTATTTTGATTAACTAGCATTTCAAATTTTTTTTTTCTTAATTTTGATTTTGAAATTATGAATTCTAACACTTTTGAAAGTTTGATTTTTTATTATTATTAACTTCATAGTGTGGATATGAAGAGTTTTACGCCTAGACCAATTTCCTTTGTCAAAGAGTGAAATTGTAAAAAAATTCTCACTCAATCTAATTGTTATTCTAAATGATCATGATCTCCATAATAATTCCATGGCCATCAATGCAGTCAGTACCCACCCCAGATTATATATGTACTTCGTAAAAAGATAAAAAAAAAATATTATATGTAATGGTTACTCTATATATTATTTGTGTCACTTTTAATTATTATATGTAACATAAATTCAATGTTTACTTTATATACCAAACTTTCATAGTTTTTATACTTCTACTGTCAATTCACCAAAAAAAAAAAATATATATATATATATATATATATATATATATTCCTCTACTGTCAAAGTCAATGGACCAAACTACCAAAATTACCACCAAATTAATCTCCATATATATAGACTGCCAAAACCTTTTCAGCCACAGCTATGAACCTCAAATATACTAATTAATAAAACTAAAAAATATAATAAGCTTTTGTTTAATTTTCTGCTCAAGAAAAAATATATATCCCTATACTTATTTAAGTTGGTTGGGTTAAAAAATTGAGCCTACATGAGTATTAATGGAATTCAAGCTTCGGGTGTCAAAGGAGCTTCCTCATTTACAAGTCTTGAGGATGCACCTAATTCAATAATTTATATAAGTTTATCATTAACTCTATTGCCAAATCATTTTTAACATAAATTATAAAAATTAGCATTATCCTAATACGTATGTGTGTATAAATATATATACACGCACACATACGGTCATATTCACCCGTTATAACCTTTATATATTAGCATTTGGATTAATTAGTAAGTTCTAAGATTTCAAATTATAATCTTGAATTATATGTGTCTAATGAAATATTAAAATTCTATGAAAATAAAGTACTAACCTTGTCAGATTCATATAAATCTCAAATATATTTTTAATTTTCATCAGATAATTAATCATGATATGAGAATCTTACATATTTTTTTTTTTTGGTAACTAATTTACCTATATATATATGCTTGTGTGTGTATAATTAAAAATTGTTATTTAGAAATTTGGAAATTAACATCCGCCTTATAAAATAGGAACAATACTGGAAAGGTAATTAATTTAAAAACTAAATTTTCATGGATTTAAAGAGAAAAAAAAATTAAAGTCTCAAGTGAAATTATAAGGCAATAAAGTGTATTAAAACATACACACAATGTTGTACGTAATTTCCTCGAACTTTTTTTTATAATCAAATTCCTCAAACTTTTTAAAATGAAATTATTTATTTATAAAAATGTAACTAGGTTTAAATACACTTCATAATCCACGATTTACGTACATATATATCCCGAGTTTGAAATAGTATATATATATATATATATATATATATATATATATATTTTAAAGAAAAGTGTAATACAATTCATATAATGCCAGCAAGTGGCTCTAGTGTCCTGAATTTTACACAATATTACAAATTTTTGAACTCTAATTTTTATTTTTATTTTCAAATAATCGAGTTTGAACTCTCACTCTTTTATATATATATATATATATATAAAAGGTGCATGCTTGTTTTATAAAATGCTATCAAATTTAGAGAATTAAACTTTTTTTTTTTTGACGTCAAGTTCAATATGATGATTTTTGGGGAAAATAAGAATGTAGTTTCTATTCATTTGGATAATCTATGTGCAGTGGAAAAAATGGGGGTAGATGGAGAATTTGATTCTCAAATTTTGAAAAGTTAAAAGGATAATAATAATAATTATTTTTTTATGTCAGAAAATTAAATAATTCCCAATTTATGTGTATTTTTTTTAATAAAAAAGATTGGAGGAATAAAAATTAGTGTATTCCTGCAATCCCAAATGGTGAACCTATTTGTGTCGATCAACCTGCTAATCTATATCTCACAATTATATTTAGTTCAAACATGAAAAATTAAACTTCTGACTCAGACGATGAAAGTAATCGAACTATGATTTTTTTGGTTAAAAGTCCAGACCCTTTTCTAAACTCCTAGGTTAATTTATGTGTTTTATAATTAATACAATCTTATCTTTCTTAATTCACATAGTTTATGTATTTAAATTATATTTTTTTCCTACTATTATCATACATGAAAAAGGAGACTAATTTCCCTAAAAACTTTACAAGTAACCAAAAGAAAAGAAAAACCATACCGATATATATATATATATATATATATATTTATACAGTTTTGATCTAATAGGGAATTAATAGTCGTCCAAATTAATTGTACAATATATTTATTCCAAATTAATTATACAATATATTTATTTATTTGTGTTTGCCTAATCCACTAAATGACCAAAAATATTTGATTGAATTGAGTGTTATATCAAGGAAATTTCTTCCAACTTCTAAATTAAGCTTTGATACTGTAATAGCTAGCTAGATTTATATGGTGCATGTCCTTTACAAAGCTTTAAAAAGTTCTGTAGAATAATCTTAATAAATCTATATGTAATATGATAATTGAATAATTCTAAAGTGATTAAATTAATTCATTTAATTTTTAATATATCAACAATATAGTATTATTTTATCAAATTTATCGAATAATCATAAAATATTATTTATTTATTAATTATTAAGAAACTGCTATATTATTGAATATTAAAAATCTAGTTGATAAATTTAATAATTATAGCATTATTCATCATAGATTGCATCTTACATAAAAAGTAAAAGAAAAACAATATAAACCTGATCATCCAATGATGTCATGCAAACGGCATCATTTAATTTTTTATTTTTTATTTTATTTTTTTTCACTGGATGGCATCATTTCATTTAGTAGTAGTAAAATCACAACTTCAATAATGAAGCAGAAAATATTTCTTCCAAGTCATCACAGTTCTAGAAGAAAATATGAAAACAAAAAAAGAAAATAAAAAATAAAAACCTAGAAGACTACACAGTGCCGTGAAGCTCAATGCAATTCGAGATCCTTATCTTAATAATATTTCTAATTTCTTACTTCTGTTAATTTTATGTCTTATTCAATATCCTCCTCAATTATTTTCAAAGAAAATTTAAATACGATTGAAGACACTATCTCAGTGTGTAAGAGTGTGTGAAAATGTGTAGTTGGTGAAATTTGGTTTTCATAAGATATTGATAGTTTATCCAGTATGATTGACGCTAAAATAAGAATTATACACATATAAATAATATTATATAAGTATATTATCCATTAATTTGCTGCCGACTACATTATGGTATTTATTAATCTATATATGTAAATAATAAGGGGTTAATTAGCTAATTAAACTTAATAATTACTTGGACAATAAGAAATATATACTGTTGACATTTATTGCGGATTTAAAACTATATAATTAATTGTCTCGTCATCATAATTCATTTTATTGTGGCAGTCATGATCTTGTGATTATTATATGTA
>QANX01005899.1:0-63040 GCA_003254975.1 Ochetophila trinervis
GACAAAACGGCGTCATTTTAAAAATAAGCATCTTATAATGGCAGTTTCATAATTGATGCGGAATCCCAAGCTTAAAGAAACTGTAATCCCAACACACAAGATGATATGGAACAAACCCTAGGTAAAATCCCGCCCTATAGCACCTCTAGATAACAATTGTATCTAGCGACACTAATTAGAAGACAAAGAATGAAATTGAAATTCGCCACAAAGTAAATACCTTTGATAAGAAGATCAATTCCTAATGCAACAAGTAGAAGAAGAACTATCCTCACTTGGAACACACAAGTCTTGTTGAAAACAAGAATAGATTCTATTTAATCAATCATCAAAGTTGTTTTTTTTCAAGCTAGTAACCTCCCCTTTATATAGAGATTAGGGTTATGTTAAGAATCAATATAGACCATAAAATAATTAGGAAAGTAATCCTAAGGCTTAAAACTAACCCTAAATAAAAATAATCCGAAAATATAAATAATTACAAAACTGCCATTATAATCAAGAAATCGCAATAATTACCAAACTACCATTATAATCCAAAAATAGCTAAATTACGAAACTGCCATTATCATCTGAAAATAGCTAAATTTACAAAACTGCCATTATAAGATGCTTATTTTTAAAACTACGTCGTTTTGTCTCTGCAACTCCTGAGCATCATTACCACCTTCATTCCTTGCTTGGACATCATGCTTAAATCATGATTATGCCTTATAGAAGTGTTTGGATCATGTGGATACTTGAATCGATCTTCATCAATTATTCTCTTCAAACGTCCAAGCATTCCCGCTTTGATCTTCTTAGCTCGAGAACGCGTCACTGGTCCATTTGGCAGCACAATGTCTTCACCACGAACATCCATGCTAGAAGAGTGGTCGATGCCCACATCAGTAATTTTAGCTATTTTCGGATGATAATGGCAGTTTTGTAATTTAGCTATTTTCGGATTATAATGGCAGTTTTGTAATTTAGCAATTTTTGGATTATAATGGCAGTTTTGTAATATTTGCTATTTTCGTTTTTAGGGCTAGTTTTAAGCCTTAGGATTACTTTTTTAATATTTAATAGTTTAGATTGATTCTTGATCTAACTCTAGTCCTTATATAAAGGGGGATCAATTCCTTTGTAAGACATATTTGAGTTTTTAATCAGTTGAGAGAATTAATTTTCTTATTGCTCCCACGAGTGTTGATGTGGGCATCGAGCGCTCTTCTAGAATAGATGTTCGTGATAAGGACATTACGTTGCCAAGTGGACCAGTGACGCGTTCTCGAGCTAAGAAGATCAAAGAGGGAATGCTTGGACTTGTGAAAAGAATTATGGATGAAGATCGATTCAAGTTTCCAAATGATTTGAACACTTTTCCGTGGCCTAATGATGATTTAAGCATGTTGTCCAACCAAAGAATGAAAGTCGTAATGATGCTCAAGAGTTGCGGAGACGAAACTGCATCATTTTAAAAATAAACAACTTAGAATGACAATTTCGTAATTTAGCTATTTTCGGATTATAATGGCAGTTTTGTAATTATTTCTATTTTCGGATTATTTTTATTTAGGGTTAGTTTTTAGCCTTAGGATTACCTTCCTAATTTCCTTAGGATTACTTTCCTAATTTTCTTAGGATTAGTTTCCTAATTACTTTATGGTTTAGATTGATTCTTGATCTAACCCTAGTCCTTATATAAAGGGGGATCAATTCTTTTGTAAGAGAGATTTGAGTTTTTAATCAATTGAGAGAATTAATTTTCCTATTGCTCCCAGGAGTGTTCTTGCAAGGTGAGGAATCAATTTCTTCTTCTTGTTGCATTAGGAGTTGAATTATCTTATCAAAGTAGAAATACTTTGTGGCGATTATTCTTCTCTTTCCCTAGCCTTCTAATCCACGTTTTTAGATACAAGTTATCTAAGGGTTTGGTAGGGCGGGTTCTTGTTTTCCAATTATTGTTCAATATTTCTTGTGTGTTTGGGGTTTCAGATTCTTTAATCTTGGGGTTCCGCATCAAGTGTTCTTGTAAGGTGAGGAATCAATTTCTTCTTCTTGTTGCATTAGAAGTTGAATTCTCTTATCAAAGTAGAAATACTTTGTGGCAGTTATTCTTCTCTTTCCCTAGCCTTCTAATCCACGTTTTTAGTTATAAGTTATCTAAGGGTTTGGTAGGGCGGGTTCTTGTTTCCAATTACTGTTCAATATTTCTTGTGTGTTTGGGGTTTCGAATTCTTTAATCTTGGGGTTCCGCATCAATCTTAGTGTGAATGTGAGACACCAATGACCTTATCATCTTTAGAGGGCCGGCCATATTGAAGAAATATAGGAGTTGTGATTATGAATATATGTTATTTCCTATTTAATTGGAATAATAACTAGGGTTAGAGAATGACTCTAGGATTTTTCCTAAGTTAAACCTATCCTATAAATACCATGCACCTTGAACATAATTGAGTACAACACTATACCACCATTCTTTTCTACAGCCTTCACAGCTACAATTCTCAATAGGCTTCATGGCTGCAATTCTTTTCACCATTCTCACGGCAACAAAGTTAGGTTCTAGGTTTTAATTCAGTTTTCAAGGGTTTTTACATAGAGGAATTTGGCTACACCAAGTCTTGATCAAGGGAAAAATTCGGCCAGCTTATTGAAGACTTCAACCTTGCATCTTGAAGCATAGTTTGGAGAAGTAAAGATGAGAAGGACTGGAGATCAAATTCAGTAGCCATTAACCTTTGGATTTGTTTCTTTGCTCTTAATTTTCTTTGATATTTAATCTATGTTTTCTCTAAAATATTTTATGGATATTTTTAAGAACATATGTAACTAACTGTCTATAAGGATTATAATGTAGCCCTATTATGACTATTTAGTTCTTAATGCATATTTGAGTTTGATTCATATTCATGGTTAAGTTCTTAATGCTTCCATGAAAATGTGGATAGATAAAGTATTATATTAATTTAGGAATAAGGAATATAATATGGATGGGCAATGAAATACATAGTTATAGGAATATTGCATGCCTTAGTGACAACTTTGATAAGATCTTATTGGGTTTGTATGTCTTAGGGCTTAAATTTTGGTATTTAGATTAGGAATAATTAAATACCTTGTGCTTGCTAAATTAGAATGCATTGAGGAATCAACATCTAATCACTCATGGTCAAGGGGGGGTTAACCTATGAATATATCATGCAGTAGAGCTAAATAGGAGTAATAGTGGTGAAGTCATAATCCTTGTTTCATCAAATCTTGAACTTATTGCTTGATGCCTTGTTACAATTTTAATATTGCTTTTCATTTAATTAATGCTTTGCTACTCAAACAAACAACCAACAAACAATTCTCCTTTTACTTTTATTAATTTAGTTGACAATTGATTTATTATGGGAATTAGAGACATTATTTCCTGTGGGATCGATATCGGTTTTCTCAAAGAATACAGCTTTATTACTTGTTGATACGTGCACTTACGAGTTATCAATTTACACCATAACACCCCCTTAATGAAGCTATACATGTAAGTCCTTTCACTAACAGTATGGACGGTGACACTATAGAAGGAGTTACCCCAAAAGGGTGACATATGCCAAGTGATAGTCATGTGATTCCAAACACAAAGCTTACATATAGTGCACATGCTTTTCCTACAATTCTACCTTATGAGTTCATGCACCACTCAAACATTTGAGAAAGACCAAATATATACAAGTAAACTAGAGCTTAAAAAGAAATTGAGACTTCATGCAATCAAGAACAATTTTGGTTTAAAGTTAAGAAATCTGACACGGAGCTTTGTTGTTGGATGTGTTAATAGCAACTGTACGTGGAAACTCCATGCAACGTGAATGTTAGGAACTGAATTTTGGTTGATCAGAGTATGTATCCTATCTCACACATGCAATTTGAACATTATGGATCGTGATCAACGACATGCTAGGAGCTCAGTGATTGGAGAGATGTTCATATCAAAGTTTACTACTATTGGTCATCAATTAAAACCAAAGGATTTAATTGAAGACGTCCGTAGGGAGCTTGGGAAGATTATGGGCTATGATAAAGCTTGGAGGGCTAGAAAATGTGCACTAACAAGTGTATATGGGATGCCAGAAAAGTCGTATGCAAAGTTACCACTATGGTATGCTAATTTATAATAAACCCATATAGGCTCTATCACCTGTTTTAAGACGGACTAGGATAATAGATTCGAGTATTACTTTATGGCCATTGGAGCTTCCATTCAAAGATTCCAACATATGCATCCTGTGATGGACATGGATGGAACATTTTTGAAAAATAGATATGGTGGTATATTGTACATAGCTTCATGTCGGACGGGAATATACAAATTTATCTGCTAGCATTTGGCTTTGAGCCAAGCAAGAATGATGCATCAAATACATGGATTTTTTTGAATTTTGAGGAGGCGTATGGAGACGTGCTGATCTAGTGTTAATAAGTGACAAACACCTAAGCTTCATGTATGCTATATGGCCGGCTTATCCAAATGTGCATCATGGATGCTGCTCATTCAATCTAAGGTGAAACATGATAGCGAAATACCCAAGAGTCGACCACCAAATTTGGAAGAGTAAAAAAAAAAAAAAAAAAGAACTATTACTACGTTGCTTCCAAAGCTTATCTTACAGAAGACTTTTGATATGTATATGCTGCAAGTGCATGATCTGAGCACCAAATGCTATCAATATCTAATGGAAGCCAATCCCAACAAGTGGGCTTGCTCACACTTCGACGTTAATCGATTTAATATCTTGACCACAACTATTGTGGAAAGCATGAACGTCATTCTCAAAGATGCAAGGAATGAGCCAATTATTTCACTTCTTTCATGAATTATAAAAGTTTTGCAAAAGTGGTTTTTTAATAGACGAAACAACGCAGCAAGCCACATGACTACTAATGTGACCCTAGATTTGGATGAAATTTTAGAAAAACATAGACATGAATCTTCCATTTTCAAAGTGGTGACATTTAACTTATATGTGTTTGAGGTGCATAGTGGTGATCTAATCAGGATAGTGAATTTACAAACCAAAGAGTGATCATGCTGCGAATTCACGCTCGATGGGTGTACCTATGTGTATATGCTTTTGTTATTTGTAAGGATCACAAAATTTTCCATACAGTCTATGCATTCCTTTCTACCAGTTAGATGTTTGGCGTGCAGCTTTTTCAAACTCCATTTATCCACTTACTAATCAAAAGCTTTGGCATTTGCCCGTTAAGGTTGTTGATAGGGTTATACTTCCACCAATATTTCATAAAAGAGCGAGAAGGCTGAGGTCCAATCGTTTGCTATCTCAAGGCGAAAAGCGTAATATGAAAAAATGTGGACATTGCAACCTTACTGGCCATAATAAAAAAATATGTACCTTCCTTGTTGTTGTTAAGAGCAGTACTTGAAGGTAGTGGGGTTCTTAGTGTCTTAGTGGGAGCATGAAGCTTGGACAGTGATTCTATATTTTTTGTATTATTTTTACTTGTTATTAGTAGTGATGCTATGTTTACTTGATATTAATAGTTATTTGTACTTGTCTAGCCGTGACACTATGTTTTCCCATACGTTTTTCCAGTTACATTGATTTAGTTTTTTGGACTTCAGTTGTTTGATTAAATGCGTGGTTGGACTAATTTAGTTGTATGTAGGTTTGCATGTAAATGAAATTATAAATAATATATTGTGAACATGTATGTTACAACCACTAAAGAAACTATGGTCTATCATCCTAAACAAAAATTCCTATTGTATAGCTCCATGACTTACTTCTTTTCATTCGTAAAATTTCTCTTTACGCAATTTTCAGCCATAAGGCTACATAATAGTTCTTTCTCCATATGAGAACAAACAATCTGCAATCACCACTACATATTAGAAAATGATAATTAGTGTGACATAAAGTAGACAAATAATACATCAAACTTAACACATGAAAGCCAACTTACCATATAGTTTGTTGCGCTTCTGGGGACTCTAGCCTCAGAACTTTGAATGGTCTATTGAAATCTTGGAAATCATGCCGAACTTTTCCAAGTTTGAATGCCTTTAGTACGGCCAAGATGAGAATGATGATGCACGTGGCATTCTTCATATGATCTAGGAATGGAATGAAGTGGGAGGGAGAAAGAGAAAGAAACAAAGAAAGGAAGAGAGGAAAATAAAGTAGATTATAATGAGTCTTTTGGATTTGGAGCTAGCGAAGTGGTGCATAATTTATTTATTTTTTTTTAGAAAAAGTGGACAAGTATTTATTTTGCCCCACACGTGGATATCCATACAAAATCCTTTTATAGCTTACTTAAGTGTGTAAAATTGTTTGGCTTGTAGATTAGGTGTGTTGCTTTTTTTCTTTTTTAATTTTTTTTGACATGCCTTAATTTATTTTTTCATCATATATAACTAGATTATATTCATATTTCAACTAGCAGAATGACAACACACGTACATTTGGTAAACTACTTTATACCTATTTTGCCCTACAAAAATTAATACATATCCACGAAATAATGCTTAAAAACCAACTGTCCAATGTTTACAGGTCCCTCAAAATTATAAGCTAAACTATCTATGTAAAAAGACTAAGGACCTATTTGGTAGAACGTTTGAGAAATCAAAAGTAGCTTTCGAGGCTAAAAAGCCACTTTTGAGCTATTTGGCTAATTTTTTAAAAGTTTTTTTTTTTCACTAATTGGAAGCTCTATGGGATAAATTTGTCCAAAATAACTTCCACAACAAGCAATTCTACAAAAATACAAGAAGCCATTTTCATCATTTAATTAATCTTTTAAAACTTTTCTTTTATCTTTTACATTTGTGTATATCAAAAATAAGATTTTATCCATATCCCAAATAGAACAGAAAAAAAGATTCCTATTCTATTTCAAAAGAAAAAGAAGATTATAAGACACCATGGTTTTATCAAACTGTAACAAAGCGCAATATTATATATTGTGTAATATATAATTTATTATTTTGTAATGTTTAATTTATTATTTTCTAATATACATTTTTTATTTAAAAAAATCATTGAAATGATTAGGATTTTTTTATCACTGCATGTGATCATTTCATTTATATTAATGACAAAATTAAGATTTTATTATCATTAAAAGGCAAAATAGCCATTGCCATTATCACATTAGCTTTAGATATATTCATACAAAATATGCATAAAAGCTCTTCTAAAACAAGATGTTTTTTCACAAAATAGTTTCCAAGCACTGACATTGCCATTATCACATTAGTTTCACAAACAAGATGCTTGAAAAAAAATCAAGAGGTCCTTCGACCACCTACCTTTACAATGCCTTCTATTAAAATTTTGACAAGTTACAAAGTAGTTCATATGAAAATTTTAAATAACCAAATCAAAATAGAAAAATAATTTTATAAGAAAAAAAGTAATAAATTGGAGAAAAATCATTTTAGTTGCTAAAGATCAAGAGATTAAATTGGGAACAAATTTTAAATAGAGAGTAACCTAAGGTTAACCAACCCAATGAGATTTCTCAATTTCAGTCTATAAGCCATTGCAATTTCACTTATAAGGTCATCTAAAAGGTAATGGTTAACCGTCTCAAATCCCACTTGGGAGATCTGATTTTTCAGAACCAAGGAGGTTTTATAAGGGGTCGACAGATTCAAGATAATATAGTCATAGTTCAGGAAATTTTTCATCTTTTGAAGAAAGGGAAAAGGGGCAAGAAGTATGATATAGTTTTGAAGACTGATGACTAAATCTTATGATTGCATTGAGTGGGACTTTTTTCAAGATCTCTTTAGTAATTTGGGTTTGGTCCCCATTGGATTCAGCTTGTCATGCAATGTGTTTCCATGGTTAAGTTGTTCTAAATGGCTCCTCTGTGAAATATTTTTTTTTCCAGCCATGATCTTTGTCAGGAGATCTTTAATCCCTTATCTTTTTATCCTAATGGCGGATACTCTTTCTTCAATGCTTCATTGAGGAGTGATGCATGGTGTTTTTAAAAGGGTTAAGCTGGCTAGACAAGCTTTGTTTATTTCCCATTTATGTTTTGCTAATGATAGTTTACTTTTTATAAAGGCTTATGTTCAGAAGTGTCATTGATTATACCATTACCTATCCCTCTATTTTGAAGCTACCAACTAGAGAATAAATTTCAAAAAAATCCCACATTGTTTTCATTGTGAACACTCCGTGTGCTATTTTTGATGGCATAATGAGGTCATTTCATATCTAGTTACTAAACCTTTTGGATAAATATTTGGGCTTGCATGTTCATTGGGGTCATTCGAAACAAAAATTGTTAGCTAATTTGCAAGATTGTGCTTTCCAAAATAAGTGGTTGGTCGGTTATCTTCCTTTCTAATGCAGGTAAATAAGTGCTTATCAAGTCAGTCATTCAATCCATCACAACCTATATGATGTCAACTTTAAAGCTTTCAAAAACCATATGCAAGGAACTTTCAACAGCAACTGTTCAATTTTGGTGGCGAAACGGTAGGAAGAGTAGAGGTATTCACTGCCTAGGTAAATAAGGTTTCTCTTTTGAAGTTCAAGCTGTATGGGGGATTGGGTTTTTAATGAGATCAGCTCTTTTAATTTTGCTCTTCTAGCTAAGCAAGCTTGGAGATTTTTTGAATCACCGGATGCTTTATGGGTGTTTGGACCATGTATTAATTTTTTAAGAAAATTAATATTTATTTAAGCTTAATTTTGAAAAATAGCTTTTGTCCCACATTGATTGGAGAATGAGAAACACATGGATTTGTACAAATATAAATAGGTGGCTTTGAAATTAAAAATGCAAGAATTCCACATCGAAAGTGCAACAAGCATCCTCAGAAACTCATCACTTATAAATAAAAGCTTCACCAACAATTAATAAGATCCCTCGATCAACACAAAACTACAACATAGTCTGCTTAGTTAATTCTCATTTGAATTTACTTTAGTTTAACGTCAAGTGTTCATAGTTTGTTCTTAGTTGAAATTTATTTTAAAAGTCCTTTGATCTTAAAAGTATTTGTAACCTTTTAATTATATTGTTCTCTATAATTAGTACAATTGTTTGAGTAGTTTGATTCAACTGGTACATCTTTTCTTTGAATTGTTATAGGTTTGAAGTGGCACGCCGGTGGGACCACAACAATTTCGATTGAGAAAATGGTGTAGACTCATTCAAAGAATCAAGAATTTGAAACCCACAGCAGTAATAGTAGCCAAAATGTGTCGCATGAAAATGGACATGAAATGGGAAGCTAGCAAGACTTCAGACACAACAGAGGTATCTACCTAGGATTTGATCCTTGAGCTATCCTAGAAGGTAGAAATGTACCAGAAAATGCAACAACAAATGTTGCAAGGCATCATGAAATTGCTGCGCCAGTAGATGTAAATGACCCAAGCTGCATCAAATAACACAATGCCGATTAACGACCAAGAAGAACAACATGTGTTGAACTTCCAGGCTGTACACAATGGCAACACGCCAAGGATTGAGGCATTGACCTTTTAGGATGGGTCTAATGGAAATGATACAGTGATAGTTATGCCTAAACAACAACTCTAACCTTACATTCCCCCACCGGCCAGGAATCATGTTCAGGCCGATGGGCATGTTGACAACCAATGCCAGAACGTGAGAGATGGTCATGAAGAGTAGATGATGTAACCTTGCTAAGCTGTACCTAACGTACATAGAGGGAGAGTGAACGTCTAGCCATATGTCAACCGACTGACTCAAAATCAAATCCATGGTGGGGGAGCATGTTGAGCACTTCGGACAAAATTTTAGAAATGGTAGACATTATGAGGTTCATGCTTATCAGGCCGACTTCCACGGCCCGACATTAAGGAATGGAAACAACTGGATGAACAACTACCAAGGCATGAATCGAGAGGCTGCCGAGACCATCACCCAAGAGATGATGAGTCTTGCATTTAGAATAATTGAACACCCATCTCATAGAAGACTTTATCCCGTCTCTGTTGACCGAATCAAATTTCCTAAGGGTTTCAAGTTTCTTAACTTCACCCTATTTTCTAGCGAAGAAAAACAATCCACCATGGAGCACATAGGTCGCTTCACTATCCAATATGGAGAAGCAACAACTAGTGATTTTTTGAAGCTGTGACTTTTTGCTAATTATTTGATAGGTCAGGCTTTCACATGGTATATTAATTTACAGCTAAATTTGATCTATAACTGGCAAGACTTGGAATAGAATTTCAATGAGCAATTCTATAGGATTGAACCAGAGATCTCCATGGCTGACTTATCACTTTTGCTATAGATAGAAGAAGAATCAATACAGATGTTCATAGCTCAATTAAAAAAGGTGAGGATATTTGGACATACCAGAAAGAGAGTTCGTCAATTTAGCATAAGCCAAACTGAGCTACAAGTTCCAAAAAAAGTTCAACGGGACAGAGTTTCATGACTGGTTCAAGTTGATCTCTCGAGCTACTCGGTATGAAGGCATCTTGAAAGAGGAGTACAAGAGAAATAACTCGTCCAGATGGTCATACTACAAGGACCCAAATACTGAAATTCACTTGGTTGAGGCTTAAGACAAAAGAAATGTAGATGAAGCAGTTGAAGTGGACACGACATAGGTAGTATGATGTGGGCATCGAGCGCTCTTCTAGCATGGATGTTCGTGGTGAAGACATTGTGCTGCCAAGTGGACCAGTGACGCGTTCTCGAGCTAAGAAGATCAAAGCAGGAATGCTTGGACTTGAGAAGAGAATAATTGATGAAGATCGATTCAAGTATCCACATGATCCAAACACTTTTATGAGGCATAATGATGATTTGAGCATGATGTCCAAGCAAGGAATGAAAGTGGTAATGCTGCTCGGGAGTTGCAAAGACGAAATGACGTAGTTTTAAAGATAAGCATCTTACAATGACAGTTTCGTAATTTAGCAATTTTCGGATTATAATGGCAGTTTTGTAATTATTTTTATTTTCAGATTATATTTATTTAGGGTTAGTTTTAAGCCTTAGGATTACTTTCCTAATTATTTTATGGTCTAGATTGATTTTTAACCTAACCCTAATTTCTATATAAAGGGGAAGTTACTAGCTTGTAAAAAAAAAACTTTGATTATTGATTATTGAGAATCTACTCTTGTTTTCAACAAGAATTTTGTGTTCCAAGTGAGGATAGTTCTTCTTCTACTTGTTGCATTGGGAATTGATCTTCTTATCAAAGGTATTTACTTTGTGGCGAATTTTAATTTCATTCTTTGCCTTCTAATTAGTGTTGCTAGATACAATTGTTATCTAGATGTGCTATAGGGCGGGTTTTTACCTAGGGTTTGTTCAATATGATCTTGTGTGTTGGGATTACAGTTTCTTTAAGCTTGGGGTTCCGCATCATTTGGTATCAGAGCAAGGCCAAGATAAATACCTATATATCTTGTTGTTTGTTTTATCTTTTTAGAGTCTTTGATTAGCTTGTTGTTTATGCATTTTTTTTTCATTTGTTCTTCAGTTCTTCGTGTTCTTGATTGTTCTTGGTGTTTTAGTACCAAAAAATGACAGGACCCGACCCGCTTGGATCCTGCTTGCGTGACTTAATGTTGCCACTAAGCCACAAGCAGTCGTGAAAGTCCGCTAAACCATTTTATTAAAAAATAAAAAAATAAAAAAAACCAACAGACTGAAAGGTTTTCTCTACTGCCGGAAATTCTATTAAAATTTCGGCAGCATTTCGACTGTTTTCTAACACTCCCCAATGCTAAAAATCAAAACCTGCAGGGAAAAACATTTTCTAAACAACATTTAATCTACCGGCACGCATTTCCCACACAATAGATCACATTTCAGTACAAACTCAACACTTAACCAAATATATTGTTTAAGTACGGTGTAGCTGCACTCAGTCTAAAACTGAGCTGCCTACATACCCTTTATACAAGGGATCAAGCTACCTGTAGTTCCGAAAGCATATTTACACCAAATATGCTACAATCAAACACATTCAGCATTTAATCCAAAGAAAATAACACAATATATACATTTCCACATATTAATATATAATTTCCACACATCATTCACTAACAAAATTAATATCACAGACAATCACAAACAAGTCATTTACAATTCACACAAACACAATTTGTAATGATTAATACACTATAAACATAATATATAAGCTCATCATAGCAATTCATTTCCCAAACACAACAATTCAATAAAAATATTCACTGACCCAGTTCACAATTTCAGCTAATTTCAAACCACAACTCTCAGAATCATTTAACAATCACGGAACTCGGTCACACATAAATATATATATATATATATTTATACCACAACCAATTCTCAATCATAGCAATTTAATTTAATTTAACAATAACCACATATTATCTTCCATAACTATTATCAACCACTACAAAAATCCAATCACAGAACCGAACCCTACCACCCCGGCGTACTAAAACATTTCAAATATAATTACCACAACATCGCCACACACGTTTCTGTGACACAAATCATCAAGAATTCCTAATTATCAGGTACTGACAAAACTGTTCACAACCGGGTAAATTTCGATATTTATCTATAAAATGCAAATTATATACCGAAACAAAGCTTGTGAAATTTAGAACGCAACCGTGAACTTACCTCGTCCATCCGCTGCCGGTGGTGGCCGGAAATCGGCCAAAAAGTGGCGGCCGAGCACTCCTAATTCGCACCGCTTACACGAGCGGGATTTAGGACCAACTGGTGTCGAAATTGGACTCGGGGGGTCCAAAAGATGGGAAAAGGACCGGTTCCATTGCTGGAAACCGCCGGGATCCGGCGGCAGGAGGAGGATCGGCCCCGCCGGATCCTTCGTCGATTCCGGCGATCCACGGCGTATCACGGCCAGTCGACGGTGGGGAAAGGAAGATGAGGTCCCGGCGAACTTTTTCCGAGCAGTGCACTGACCGATTTCCAGCCGGAGGCCAACGATCACCGAAACAAGCACACCGGTTTCTCCCGTTTCTTTTTCCCAGCCACCGAGGCGTTTCAAGTGAGGTCACCGGCATGGTTGAGGAGGGGAGACCGACAGCTCCCAGTTTCGCGTGATTTCTGGCCCGATTTGGCCAGAAATCAGCCGCTGCCGGCGAAGGAAGGAGTGGTGGCCGTGGTGCCGTGCTGCACGTGGGGACCGTCGGGGAAGGAGACCAAATTCCAGAATTTTCTGGAATTAAAATAAAACCCCAAAATGGCAGTTTCGTAATTTCCCTCTTTTAAGTCCAGCCCAACAAAAATTACCAAAATGCCCCTCACATTGTTTTAACCATAATTTCTCGGTCTTAACTCGGAATCAAGCGTGCTACTAGTCTACGAACTCGTATCGACTAGCTCTACGCAACGGTACCACAATCGAAACAAAATTAAAACCACAGAAAAAGTCAACCCTGGGCCCACTTACGGTCAAATTTAGGAAATTTTTAAATTTTTTTCTCGGGACGGGGTGTTACAAAAAAAATCGTAAAGAAAAAAAATTGTACAAAAAAAAAGAAGCAGAAAAGAAGAATCTGGTTGTATATACAAAAAAAAATAAATAAAAAACAAAAGAGAAAAAAATCGTAGAAAAAAAAAATTGAAAGTTGGAATATTGAGATTGGTTGCTTGAATATTAGGAAAGTTACTTATTCCTAATTGGTTTCTGATTTGTTTTTTTTTTTATTATTCCATATTTCCTACTTTCCTAATTTATTTGTTACTTATTCTCATAGTTTCTTATTTTCTTACTTTACTATTCTAAACTTTTTTGTTTCCAATTCTCACAGTTTCTTATTTTCATACTTTCCTATTCTCATTGTGTTGATTTCATAGAGTAATTATTATTTGTTTCATTACTCTTTTGTCCTTTTCTTTTGTGTCAATTTTGCTCTAGGATTGAACTTGCTTTTATTGTTAGATTTTAATTTTGAAATTTGCTATTTAGTTTTATATGTTTGTTTAAGATAATTGGTTCTGAAGTGCAACTTGGTGAACAAGACATGAGTGGTGAGCATATAGAGGGTAAAAGCCAAATTTGAGTGAAACACGAGGGTTTACCATTTTTGAGTTAAACACGTAAGGGAGTGTATAAGAATGTCTAAAAGAGACAGAAAGGGAGTTTCTACTTCGGAAGAAGAGCAAGTGCCAACACCGAATCCGAAGCTCTTACGACAATCTTTGGAGGGTGAGTATAGAAGGATGGAAGAGAGATTGACTTCTAGGATGGAAGAAGCATTGAAATCTAGGATGGATGAGATGATGGAGCAAATGAGGGAGATGACCATGGCCATGTCCAATAATACTAGAAGGGAGGGAACACGACACATGAGACAATAAGTAAATGTTTCCGATGAAGAAGAGTATGAAGTTCAAACGGTAAGGAGAAGACCTAGGAGAGATGAGCCAAGAGGAGGAAGGGATGACAACCTAAGTTCCATTAAGATGCACATTCCACCATTCAAGGGAAGAAGTGATGCCGAGGCATACTTGGAATGGGAAAAGAAGGTAGAGTTAATTTTTTATTGTTACAATTACTATGAGGAGTAAAAGGTTAAACTAGCCGCAGTGGAGTTCACCGACTATGCTCTAGTTTGGTGGGAGCAACTTATACAATCAATGAGGTATAGAGAAGATCCGGTCTCAACTTGGGATGAGATGAAGAGAATTATGAGGAAGAGGTTTGTACCATCATATTTCTATAGAGAGTTTCATCAAAAGTTGCAGAGACTCACACAAGGGTCTAGGTCCGTAGAAGAGTATTACAAAGAGATGAAGATGATTATAATAAGGGCCAACATTGAATAGGATAGAGAAGCTACAATGGCAAGATTTCTCAGTGGGATGAACAAAGATATTGCCAAGGTGGTGGATCTACATCCATATGTAGAGATGGAAGAAATGGTCAACATGGCTATTAAAGTGGAAAAGCAATTGAGAAGTGAAGGGCCAACATTGAAGAGGATAGAGAAGCTACAATGGCGAGATTTCTAAGTGGGATGAACAAAGATATTGCCAAGGTGGTTGATCTACATCCATATATAGAGATGGAAGAAATAGTCAACATGGCTATTAAAGTGGAAAATCAATTGAGAAGTGAAGGGCCAACATTGAAGAGGATAGAGAAGCTAGAATGACAAGATTTCTAAGTTGAATAAACAAAGATATTGCCAAGGTGGTTGATCTACATCCATATGTAGAAATGGAAGAAATGGTCAACATGGCTATTAAAGTGGAAAAGCAATTGAGAAGTGAAGGGTCATCAAAAGGGTTTTCAAGCTCCAATTCGAAGTTGGGTTCCAACTTGAAGTGGAACAAGTATGACGACATTAAGAGAGAGAAGAACTTGGAGACCAAAGAGAAAATTGGAGATGCAACCAAGTTCAAGGATAAGAGTGCCAACCCAACAAAAGGTACTCTTAATCCTAACACTTCTAGTACTTCTAGACATAGGGAAATAAAATGTTTTAAATGTCAAGGGTTTGGGCATATTGCTTCCGAATGTCCAAATAGAAAAACTATGTTGATGAGGGGTAATGAAGTAATGTCCGAGTCTGAGTTCGATGAGGAATGGCCACCATTAGAGGATGAGGATGTAGAGTATCCCGTAGTTGGAGAGTCCCTAGTAATTATGAGGGTTTTAAATTTGAAGGTGAAGGAAGAGGGACTAGAACAAAGGGAGAATATTTTTCACACTAAATGTTTTGTGGATGGTAAAACATGTAGTTTAATCATTGAAAGGGGTAGTAGTGCTAATGTTGCTAGTACTACTTTGGTTGAGAAGTTAGGACTAGTATGTGAAAAACACCCTAACCCTTATAGGCTACAATGGTTGAATGATAGTGGGGAGATTAAGGTAAATAAGAGAGTGAAAGTTGCCTTTTCTATTGGAAAGTATAGTGATGAGGTTTTGTGTGATGTAGTACCTATGCAAGCGGGGCATATTTTGTTGGGTAGACCATGACAATCCGATAGGAGGACTATCCATGAAGGTTTTAAGAATAGGTATTCTTTTGAATACAATGGAAAGAAAGTCACACTTGCACCCTTATCTCCAAAAGAGGTGTATCTTGAACAATTGAAACTATCCAAAGTTTCCCATGGGGATTTGGGAAGTGAGGCAAATAAAAGAATTGAGTGTAAAGAGGCCAAGAGTGAAAAGAATAAAAATAAAGGCCCAATGGTGAGTGATTGCACTAGTAATAAAGATGAAAGTGCAAGAGAGAAAAGTGAGAAGAGTGAAAAGAAGAAGAGTTTTTATGCAAAAGGGAGAGAAATCAAGAGTGCATTCTTAGGCAACAAAGCAATATTGTTGGTGAGGTTTCGAGAGGTTTTACTTTGTGAAACTAACCTTAACCCCGATTTGCCTAGTGTTTTTGTCTCTTTATTGCTAGAAGAGATGCCGACTGGATTGCCGCCATTGAGAGGTATTGAACACCAAATAGATTTTGTGCCTGGAGTAAGCATTCCAAACCGACCAGCCTATTGTAGTAATCCCGAGGAAACAAAGGAGTTACGAAGGCAAGTGGAGGAGTTGCTAGCAAAGGGTCATGTTAGGGAGAGCATGAGTCCTTGTGCTGTACCGGTCTTATTGGTACCCAAGAAGGATGACACATGGATGATGTGTGTTGATTGTCGAGCAGTGAATAAAATAAAGGTCTTATCGTTAACCCATTCCTAGGTTAGATGATATGCTTGATGAATTGCATGGTGCTTGCTTATTTACTAAGATAGATTTAAAAAGTGGATACCATCAAATTCGGATGAAGCAAGGGGATGAGTGGAAAACTGCTTTTAAAACAAAATATGGTTTATATGAATGGATGGTTATGCCTTTTGGGTTAACTAATGCTCCTAGTAAATTTATGCGATTAATGAACCATGTTTTAAGGGAATTTCTAGGAAAGTTTGTTTGTTTGTTTGTTTTTTTTTTTGGACTGGCTCACAGATTAGGCCAAGCGCGACCCTAGGCGTCTGCTACTGCGATTTGGCTTTTTTTTTTTATAAAGAAAAACAAAGGTCGAAGATAAAATAACAAAGAACGGAGATCAAAGATCAAGGAACAGAGATCAAAGGGCAAGGAACAAAGAAAACAAAGCAAGAATACTAATGGTTTTGGATTAAACAAGAAAAAAAAAGATTAAACAAAACGAAAAAAAAAAATTGAGGAAACGGCAAACCCTAATGGTTTCATTTTTTTTTGATTTGCGGAGAACAAATTAAAGATAGATAGAACTTATAGAATCCGTGCTCTGATACCAATTGATGCGAATCCTAGCGGAATGGATCGTTCTACAATGGTCCAATGGTTTACGAAGCTGACCTTGACCCACAATCCAACGAGAGATTGGAACCTTGGTATGGAAGCTTGACCCGTTGTCTATAAGAAAGATAAGAACCTTGCTATAAACGCCACAATCAAAGCTTCGTTCTTTGATTGATAAGTTGGAAGTTTGTTCTTTAGACAAACCAAAGAAGAGAAAAGAATAATTCTCAAATAATTGCAAAAATCTGTTCTATTTTGTTTCTGGCCGAATTTTGGCCTTTTAAATAGAAAAAAATTGTTTGCCAAATATGGAATAAACCCTAAAAGGAATAGGAATTAAAAGACTAATATACCCTTAATTAATAAGCTAAATTACAAGATAATTTCAAACCATCATATGGTCCATCTCCTCTGTATGGCTCGATGTCCTCATCATTTCTAGCCTACCTTGGAAATATATATCCACTAGTACCTTATTTGAGCCATTTTTAGGATGCAAAATTGATTGCATATTAGAGCCTTTTTATTATTTAAACCACATTGACTTACCTTTTATGCCTAAATATATTTTTCCTACCTTATACACATTTATCAAAGAGAACTTATGTTAAAAGTGATATATGCTTATAAATTGTATTTGGTAGAGTGAAGTAGAAGATAATTTGGGGGTGGTTGATGTTGGTAAAAATAATTATGTATCTTTGGTGTTGAAAAAGAAGTTCAAGCAAGGTATGAGAAAGAACAAATTTGGTGGTTGAAAGGAAGAGAAAAACTATATGTTCACCAAAGGTGAAAAAGGAGTTGAAAAGAAAAGAAAAAGAAATGAAATAAAAAAAAATGTTGTGAAAAAAAGAATTGTTTTGTGAAGTTTGAAGGAAGGGAAGAAGAAAAGTACATTTGAAAGGATAAAATAAAAGTGTTATAAGCATATTATTCATAAGTTTTCTTTCTTTTAATTTTTATTTCTTATCCTTTTCTGTCTTCTAAACCATTACCCTTTATCCTTTACAATACAAGCCATTAAAGTCCTATTGATTCAAGGTAATGCAATCATCTACATTAGTGGAGAGCTATTTAATTATGTCAAGCATATGGTAGTTCATATATTTATTTTCAAACTCTATTTAATGTAGATTTATTCAAGTGCATGGCATTGAATGTATTATTTGATTTTCACACACATACTTGAAAGTGATAATTATGTTGAATTGAAGATAATATGTTGAGATTCATGATCACTTGGATATTACTTTTGAATTAATATGATTATGCAATCTTTGAGGCAACCTCATCAAGGTATCTGTTTTTATAGGAGTATGTGTTTAGTTCTTTCTTTGCTAGGGACTAGCAAAGTTCAAATTTGGGGGTATTTGATGGGCATAAAATGTTAATGTTTTTATGCCACTTTTGATATTGAATTTAAGCTAGTTTATGATTAATTTTTATTGAAAAATACTTAAATATTGTATTTTTTTTTTATTTTTTAGTAAAAGAAAGACAAAGGTTGGAATTACCGTATTTCTGCGCAACCTTTACTGAGAAAATCATATCTGAAGCCACGCTTAGAATTTTTGTACGATTCTAGTTTTTAATGATTCATGATTCAATATTCTTCAATGATGAAAATTTTCATTGCAAATGGTTTGGCCAATCAGTGCCAGTTTGATTTACAAATTCAACAAATTCATCAGTTGAGGCAGATTTACACTATCTTGGGACAATGAGGATTTGAGTGTCTTCCTGATGTCCAATTTGTGCGATCAATATATGCCTGGAAAGATAAGACATAGACCTAACGATTTCAACATAAATAACTGGATTCGAAGTTCATTTGGTCACCCAAAGTGTATTTGGCATTTTCCTGACGGTCATTAAAGATAAAAAAAGAAAGTTTTATGCTTACTAGGACTACCATTGTGATTGGACTGCCATGTCACCACACATCAGCCATGTTTCCGAATTTGCCAAATCATATGACACATGGAAGGTCAGATTATTCTAATTATTTTAATTGGAATAATATCTAGACTAAAAGGAATTCCTAACAAGATGAGGAAAGTATCTCTATCCCTAGTGTGAACATGAGACACAAATACATCCTGACCCTTGAGGTGGCCAGCCATATAGATAATTTAGGGGAGTTTGAGATCATGTAATATTATATCTCCTATATTCTCTCGGTTTTAGAGACACCTTAGGGTTAAACCTCTCCAAAACCTCTCCTATAAATAGATACAACCTTGAAGAGTGAAAAACACAATTCCTTACACTAGTTACAGCCCTCACGACTACAACAACCTTGTTCCTTCTCCAGCCGCACTTATAATTTCAGGCGTCCTTACCAATTGCATTGTGATTTGTTGTCTCAGATTTGCCCTGCCTCTATTCGGTATTGGATAAGCCGTATTGTTTTTACTTTTTTGGATTCTTTTATTAGTACACTATTATTCAAGCATCATTAAACTGCATTGTACTTCTAGAATCTTCTCTATTGATATGTGGTTATTCCAACGTGGTGATGACATATTTATATATTTTAGGCCATCTCTTTGGTATATGATGAACTTGGTGGATGCTCGTAAATATGAGTTTGAATTTATTTATAACTATGATTGTATAGTCGCTTCAAAAATTTCTTATTGGAATGATTATGTATAGCATCTCTTTTCAGTTGCAATGTTTATAAGTTGGATTTTTTGCTTCAATCTTGGGAGGAGATATGTGGTAAAATTGAATGCTGGATGAATGTTCGTCTTGAATGACACAACATAGGGTGTACAAAGATCTCGATACCTGTTCTATATATAGGATGTTTTTATCAATATTTATGCAACTGTTTAGATTGCATGTGTCTTCCAGCAGTTATAACTTCTAAGGTACATTTGATGCTCAACTTGATTCTTGGCTATTAGTCATTTAGAATATTGATTAAATGTCATGAATTCTTTGCTTTTGTTATGGGATAAATATTTAGAGATTTGCTTTTAGTTAATACCTTTTGAGCTAAATATTGAGCTTTGTGTGTGTGTTCTAGTGTGTGTTTCACACTAGTTATTGTTTGCTATAGGTTGACAAATATGTTATGAGAAAACCTGCTTTCTAGGTTTTTTCTTAATGCCTATAAATACCTTCAAACTCTTTCATTATCCAAAATTTCCTTTCTTTTTCTGTTTCTTCTCTGGCTAAACCTTTTTCCTGTGGGCTATTTTGTAAGAAATCCATGATCTAGTTTGGAGGAATTAATCGAAGGGGAAAAATGGTTTAAAAAATAGGAGAAATATTTCATAGCTTCTCATCCCTGGTTCCTGGTTTGTTTTTAGAAAATAAGTACTTAGACTTTTCTTCATCTATTTATAGTGAGTAAAAATGCTATAGTTTGGTTTAATCATCTCCCTTTCTCTCTTTCTATCTAGTCTAGGCTTTTGTCTCTGAAAACACTCGTTTTGACTTTCATAGGCTATGGCAGAAACTAACTTTCAAGGATGTGGGTGTTTTACATATGTTATAAACATGGCAGAAACTGAATTTCAAATTATAACAAGTACACATGCAAAAGCCATGAATCCAAATTATCAACCAGAACTGAGTAATAAAACACACACATACACACATATATACATATATATTTCCCCATTATTCTAGCTATTGTGTGCCCTATTTTTTTTATAGCATCTAATAAATAGCTCATACTTGCTTTTCGGCAAAAGCTCTTCAAAAAGGAGATAGTAAATAACCAAGATAAGTACTGTTTGGACAGCAAGTATATAAGTATCTTCTTGTAATCCTACATAATAAATTTGATTTCAATTTATTGAATTTATGTCACACATTTGATCATGCAATAATAAATTCTATGCAGTGAACGAGATTGTGCTAGGCTTGGTGGTAATTCTGATATGTTGCCATGGCAGATACCGCTGCCATAAATTTGATGTTTAATATGGCTTAGCTAAGTATTTACTGTATACTCTTCTAGCTTTAAGAGAAGCTGAAGAAGCATGAAAGAGGGATGAGGCAACAGTTGAAAAAGCCACCAACTTTGAGGTGCAAAATGAGAAACTAAAAGAAAGGCGGAAAGTGTATGAGGATCGTCATAACAATTACATGACTTACATAAGGTAAATGCAGCTACGAATGGTCTCCTTTGAGCATAATCTACCAACTGAGACAACTCCTAATGATGAAGGTACTTGTGAATTAACAAGTAAATGTTTCTGAAATTGTGTTAATGAGCCTTACATAATGTATGTGTCTGAAATTGTGTTGGATGTTTCTGCATGACTGATGTGCAGGTTCCCTTAACTTGGACTCAGAATGAATGTGGTTTGCAAGTTGATACATTACTTTTGAGATAACAGTAAATATTAGTTGGAAGGTCAAATGTTAATATATATTTTGTGAAGATGTTAAGTGCTAACATTTTAACTTGCACATGTTGTGATTGGGTAGTGAGAAACTGAATTATCAATGTTGAAACTTTACACTTATCTATATTTTGTGAATCACATGTTTTGGGATGGTTAATTATAAGTAAAGCAGAATATTTTCATAAGTTACATGCAGTTTAGTATATGTTTTATGGTTGCGGATGCGTTATGGAACCTATATATGTTTTATTTCAGCACTTTACTCACAAAAATGAACATGTGAGTAACTAATTAATATGGGACTGGTAAGGTTTCCATAACAACAGTTATGTATAACTTCCGTGGCTAATATAAATAGCCATGAAACATAAAATATTTTGTGGCAAATTGAACCGATTTTAGTAACACCATCATTTCGTGACTAAAAAATATTCAATATGTTATGAGAAATACTTTCGTGGCTAATGTAATTTACAATCTGCAATGAATTTTTCTGTGGCTAATGAATACAATTTAAGTACTAGAAAACAATTCATGACAAAAAAACACAAATTTAGTAGTAAAACAACTTTCGTGGCTAATATAGTGTACAATTAGGAACGATTGTTTTCATGGATAATTTGAACGCAATTTAGTCACGGACATAAATATCATGACTAAAACATTTGAATTAGTAACAAACAAAATTTTGCGACGCATTCATGAAATAGGCATGACACCTTTGTAACAGATTCATAGACTTTAGCCACGAAATCAACAGTTTTTG
Organism: Ochetophila trinervis; assembly: GCA_003254975.1. Taxonomy (NCBI): domain Eukaryota; kingdom Viridiplantae; phylum Streptophyta; class Magnoliopsida; order Rosales; family Rhamnaceae; genus Ochetophila; species Ochetophila trinervis. Next base: position 22,397 of record QANX01005899.1, read on the forward strand.
ATGTGGGCATCGAGCGCTCTTCTAGCATGGATGTTCGTGATAAGGACATTACGTTGCCAATTGGACTAGTGACGCGTTCTCGAGCTAAGAAAATCAAAGAGGGAATGCTTGGACTTGTTAAAAGAATTATGGATGAAGATCGATTCAAGTTTCCAAATGATTTGAACACTTTTCAGAGGCCTAATGATGATTTAAGCATGTTGTCCAACCAAGGGATGAAAGTCGTAATGATGCTCGAGAGTTGCGGAGACGAAACGGCATCATTTTAAAAATAAACAACTTAGAATGGCAATTTCGTAATTTAGCTATTTTCGGATTATAATGGCAGTTTTGTAATTATTTCTATTTTCGGATTATTTTTATTTAGGGTTAGTTTTTAGCCTTAGGATTACCTTCCTAATTTCCTTAGGATTACTTTCCTAATTTTCTTAGGATTAGTTTCCTAATTACTTTATGGTTTAGATTGATTCTTGATCTAACCCTAGTCCTTATATAAAGGGGGATCAAATTCTTTTGTAAGACAGATTTGAGTTTTTAATCAATTGAGAGAATTATTTTTCCTATTGCTCCCAGGAGTGTTCTTGCAAGGTGAGGAATCAATTTCTTCTTCTTGTTGCATTAGGAGTTGAATTATCTTATCAAAGTAGAAATACTTTGTGGCGATTATTCTTCTTTTTTCCATAGCCTTCTAATCCACGTTTTTAGATACAAGTTATCTAAGGGTTTGGTAGGGCGGGTTCTTGTTTTCGAATTATTGTTCAATATTTCTTGTGTGTTGGGGTTTCGGATTCTTTAATCTTGGGGTTCCGCATCAGTTTTAGTAACGAATACATCGAACTTTAGTTACGACATAATTTGTAAATACATTCAGTCGGACTTGGCCAAAATTTTGGAATTGGCCTTTAGTCACAAACCACTTTTTTTTTTTTTTTTTTTTTTTTTTNTTTTTTTTTTTTTTTTGTGGCTAGAGACTTTCAGTGACGCACCTACTATCACGATGTTGTTACACCGTGTTTTCGTAGCTGAATGTCTTCTGCGACGAAAAAATGGCCTTCAGTCACGAAAGGTCGTTGTCACTGTAGGCCATATTTCTTGTAGTGAGATAACAATGAATGCAATCTTCTATGACATGATTGAAAGTTTATATTGATGATGTCGTGGTTAAATTGGATGTTTGGCAAGGTCACATGGCCGACTTGAGAAAGGCACTTGAGTGGATGAGGAAACATAAGCGGAAGATGAACCCTCAGAAATGTGAATTTAGAGTCTCGGTGAAGAATTTTCTAGGTTTCTTAGTTCATTAAAGAGGCATCGAAGTTGATAAAAATAAGGCTTGGTTGATTGTATAAGCCAAGCCTCCCAGAGCATGGAATAGTTGCAGAGCCTTATTGTGAAGATCAATTTCCTTAGAAAATTCATTTCAAATTCCTCATGGAAGATTCAACCTTTTTTAGCATTATTGAAATGGAAAGATGAAGATGAATTTAGATGGGAAAGTCATCATCAGGAAGCATTTGATCGCATCAAAGAGTATTTGGCCAATTAACCTATTATTATGCCTCTGCGTAAGGACTAGCCGCTCAAACTTTATATCTCAGCTGCATAAAACTTTGTTGGATGTATGTTAGCTCAGGATAATGAACTCGGAAAGGAACATGCTATATATTACTTTAGCAGAATCCTACGTCAAATGAGCTAAAGTATTTTCCAATTCAGAAATTAAGTTTGACATTGTATTTCACAGCAACAAATTTACAGCATTATATGTCGTCGATTATAGTATTCATCATCTCCCAAACTGACCTTATCAAATACATTCTATCAAAACCCATCATCAGGGGATATAATGGGAGGTGGGCAATTTTGAGCTTTGTTAGAATTTGCCTTCAAATATGTGTCTCAAAAAGCAATGAACGATCATGCCTTAGCAATTTTTTTGGTTGACCATCATTGTTTAGAAGTAGAAGGTGAGAGATCTGGTGGAGATAGATTCAATTTCTCTTACACCATGGAAGTTAAGTTTTAACGGGTCAAGAACATTTACTTCGATAGGAGTGGGAATCATCATTGAATATCCAATAGGAAGAAAGACATAATTTTTATTCTAGCTTACTTTTGAATGTTCAAATAATAAAGTCAAGTATGAAGTATTAATCATTGGTTGGGAGATCTTGAATGAGTTGGAGACATCTACGTTTGAAATAGTAGGTGATTCACTTTTGGCTTTGAAGCAGTTGACCGATGAATATCAATGTTGTAGTTAGGCTTTATCTTAGTATTGCAAGGTAGCTGATCAGTTGGTTCAAAGTTTTGATGATGTGATATTTTGGCATGTTCCAAGAGAATTAGATTGGTCGGAAAATGAGATGGCCCATATCGCTTTAAGAGTTCATATGCCAACCAAGTTGAAAGAGAATGTCATCAACATACAAAAAGAGGGACCTTTCATCATTATAATAAATAAATGTGACGGGAGACATCTTTTGTAGTGCGATTGATGCAAGTGACTGGGGATTTCCATTGGTAAAGTACTTGGAGAATCCAAGTGGGAAGATTGAAAGGAAGACTCGACTTAGAGCAGTTAAGTATTTCTAATTCGATAAAAAGTTGTATAAATAGGGACAAGATAACTTACTATTCAAATTTTTGGGCAAACATGAGGCAATGCTAGTGATGGCTAAAGTGCATGAAGGTATTTGTGAGGCACACTAAGCAGAATGAAGATGAGGTGGCTAATAAGGAGACATGACTATTACAGCCCACCTATCTTGTTTGACTACATCAGATATGCCAAAGGGTGCACGATTTGTCAACGTCACGGTCCAGTGCAGCACATTCCGGCCGTACCTCTCAACCCTATAATCAAGCCGTGGCCATTCCGAGGTTGGGCTATGGATTTGATTGGTGTTGATGTGGGCATCGAGCGCTCTTCTAGAATGGATGTTCGTGATAAGGACATTACGTTGCCAAGTGGACCAGTGACGCGTTCTCGAGCTAAGAAGATCAAAGAGGGAATGCTTGGACTTGTGAAAAGAATTATGGATGGAGATCGATTCAAGTTTCCAAATGATTTGAACACTTTTCCGAGGTCAAATGATGATTTAAGCATGTTGTCCAACCAAGGGATGAAAGTCGTAATGATGCTCAAGAGTTGCGGAGACGAAACGGCGTAATTTTAAAAATAAACAACTTAGAATGGCAATTTCGTAATTTTAGCCATTTTCGGATTTCAATGGCAGTTTCGTAATTTTTGCTATTTCCAGATTATAATGGCAGTTTTGTAATTATTTCTATTTTTGGATTATTTTTATTTAGGGTTAGTTTTTAGCCTTAGGATTACCTTCCTAATTTCCTTAGGATTACTTTCCTAATTTCCTTAGGATTACTTTCCTAATTTTCTTAGGATTAGTTTCCTAATTACTTTATGGTTTAGATTGATTCTTGATCTAACCCTAGTCCTTATATAAAGGGGGATCAATTCTTTTGTAAGAGAGATTTGAGTTTTTAATCAATTGAGAGAATTAATTTTCCTATTGCTCCCAGGAGTATTCTTGCAAGGTGAGGAATCAATTTCTTCTTCTTGTTGCATTAGGAGTTGAATTATCTTATCAAAGTAGAAATACTTTGTGGCGATTATTCTTCTCTTTCCCTAGCCTTCTAATCCACGTTTTTAGATACAAGTTATCTAAGGGTTTGGTAGGGCGGGTTCTTGTTTTCCAATTACTGTTCAATATTTCTTGTGTGTTTGGGGTTTCGGATTCTTTAATCTTGGGGTTCCGCATCAGTTGTACCCTCCATTTAGCAAGCAACACACATTTATCATCGTCATCGCTAATTACTTTAATAAGTGGGTTGAAGCGGGACTGGTGAAGTCAGTGAGTCAAGTTGATTTGATCAAATTCACCAAGAATCCATAGGCTCAGTATACCAAAATCTATCACCGCCGATCATGGAATAGTATTTATTGGTGAAGTGGTGGAGTTGTTTGCCAAAGAATATGGGATAATTTAACCCATTCGACTCCATAGTTTGCCTAAGCTAATGTCATGCTAAAGCAATGAATCAAATTCTAAAGAGGATTCTTGAAAGATGGTAGATGACAATCCAAGAGAATGGCAAGACACTTTGGGCATACAGGATGTCGAAAAGGTCAAGTATTGGCAAAACACCTTTCGCCTTGACATATGGGCATGATGCGGATTTGCCAATGGAAATGACGATGAAGTCTTTGAGCATCGCTCAACAATACAATCTTACCCCAGTTGAATACAATCACGATATGATGCAAGAGATAAAAGAACTTGATGAAGTAAGATTGGCAACGTTAGATCACCTCCAGATACAGAAGAAAGCCGTGGCACGTGCATACAATTATAGAGTGTGTTTCAAGAGTTTCGGAAAAGCGGGCTTGGTGTGGAAGGCGGTATTGCCCATTGGATCAAAAACTCTAAGATATGAAAAGTGGTCTCCTAACTGAGTGGACCCTTTATTATTGCCAAAATATTAGGAAAGGGTGCATATAAACTCCAGGACGTAGATGGATCAAAACACTTTAACCCACTCAATAGTTGCTTCTTGAAAAAAATATATTCGACTACATGGGAGGCCTGAGAAACATAAAAAATTGGAGATACCTAGCTAGAATAAAATTGAACCATGGTTAAATTCCTGCACATGTAATACTGTTTGATGAGTCAATAAAGCTAGGCTGAGTATTTTTCACTGCCATTTACTATAAAAAAGAAAAGAAAGCAAAAGTCTTTAATTTTAGCTCAATTAGAATGGATGCTGCATCAGTTTAAGGTAGAAAAAAATAAATAAAGTGGTGCACATAGTGTTGCATGCAATTACTGAGTGTCAATTTTGACAAATATATATATGTAACTTCAATGGAATAAATGATATTTGGTTGTTATGTTACTAACTTTAATTAGTCATGCATGCCAAATAAAATAATGGCTCATTGGTAAATGGTTGGCTATGTGCTTTAGAGTATATTTTCATCTTGAACAATTAGAAGACACACCTAATTACTTGAGTAGATACTATTGTAATGCAAGCAAAATGCTAAAATTGAAATTCTACGTAAAGCCTATATAAAAAAAATGTTAATCATGGCCATGAGCGATTATATATGTAAACAATTGCATATACATGAGAAAGATGATATGGATGCTTGCAGTACATGAAGAAGCAAAGCAAATTATGTGAATGAATATGCAAACTATTTGTTGAATCATAGGAGGTAAATTTCTAGATGGTATGAATCGGCTTGATTAAGAGAGCCATTTGGGAGCTACATACGACTTGTATGAAAGAAGTTTTGGTTATCTATATATATATATGTTAGGTTTTTGTATGTTTGGTTGAGATATTCTAAAAAAGAAATGTTAAAAACCCTATAGTTTTGTTTTTCTTTGCTTAAAAGAGAAGATAAATAGAGAAAATGTAGAGTTTTTATTATGTAAAAGTCTTAGCATTCCATTCATTTCATTTCATTGTATTCATGGAGATATTACATTAAACTAAATCACAATATATTTGACATCCAAAATTACATGGATAAAATCAACTTATCTACTAAATAGTGACATTTCCTTAGTATTGAGGTATAACTGTAGCTACCTAAAATGGAGAGGCATTTTGGATTTTATATTTGAAGCTTATCCTCAAGGTATTACTTAATTGAGCTCTCCACTTCTGCATGCGTCTGTCATACCCGAATGAGGCAATGGTACGTATTTTATTTTGTGTGATGAACTTCAGTTTCATCTTTGATAATCTTCAATCTGTATGAAGCCTTGTGAAGCTTGTAGACTTTATATTCACTTCCTTTGACTATGAACCCTTTGGGTTGTTGGACATATACTTCTTCTTTAAGCTCTTCATTAAGAAATGCTGACTTCGCATCAAGATGAAGACTTTCCATTGATTGCATGCCAAAATTGCAAGAATCAATCAGATAGTTTACATTCTTGCAACAGGGGAAAATTTATCCCCATAGTCAACACCAGTTTGCTGAGCATAACCTTTCACTACCAACCTAGCCTTGTGTTTGTTGATGGAGCCGTCTAGATTATACTTAGTTCATAATATCCATTTGACTTCAATAACATGCTCCTTCTTCGATCTGGTCACCAAGCTCCATGTGGCATTTTTCTCTATGAGCTCTATTTTGGTCTTCATTTCATCTCTCCATTCCTTTTTCTCAAAGGCTTTTTCGACTATTGTTGGATCATTTAAGGAAACATTGCACCTCTCATATATTTCATTTAAGAATTGGGTTCCTCTTTTTCTATCACCTATGTCCAAGTCTGAGCCAATGGTCATCTCTTGGACATCATTGTCATTAGAGTGTCAGACATCATTGTCATCTTAGATGTCTCAGACATCTGGGATGTCTCAGACATTTTTGATGTCTCGGACATTGCCGTTGGTTCTGGCATCATTGTTGTTGTTGTTGTTTTGGACATCATCCTCAGAATCAATGCCTCAGACATTAACATGTCCACTCAGGCGTTACTCTTCCTTACTCCAATCCCATCTTATCTCTTCATTAAACTTCATATCTTGGCTTACAAGAAGTTTCTAAGTTTCAATGTTGTATACTCGAAAACCCTTGGTAAGATTACTATATCTGACCAAGGCACCAACTTGAGCCTTTTTTTCTAGTTACTAAAGACTGTTAGGTGCTCCAAAGAGGGCTTGTATCCATGCCAAAGCTCAAACAGAGTCTTGTCTCCTATGGTCTTTGAGTAAATACACTTTTGGATGTATGTTGAGGTATTGACTTCCTTAGCCCAAAACTTCTTCGGCATTTTACTTTAAAAAAGAAAGCACCGAGCAATCTCCATGATAGTACAGTTCCTTCTCTCAGACACACCATTTTGTTGTGGCATGTATGGTGTAGTGAACTTGATGTGGGCATCGAGTGCTCTTCTAGCATGGATGTTCGTGATAAGGACATTACGTTGCCAAGTGGACCAGTGACGCGTTCTCGAGCTAAGAAAATCAAAGAGGGAATGCTTGGACTTGTGAAAAGAATTATGGATAAAGATCGATTCAAGTTTCTAAATGATTTGAACACTTTTCCGAGGCCTAATGATGATTTAAGCATGTTGTCCAACCAAGGGATGAAAGTCGTGATGATGCTCGGGAGTTGCGGAGACGAAACGACATCATTTTAAAAATAAACAACTTAGAATGGCAATTTCGTAATTTAGCTATTTTCGGATTATAATGGCAATTTTGTAATTATTTCTATTTTCGGATTATTTTTATTTAGGGTTAGTTTTTAGACTTAGGATTACTTTCCTAATTTTCTTAGGATTACTTTCCTAATTACTTTATGGTTTAGATTGATTCTTGATCTACCCCTAGTCCTTATATAAAGGGGGATCAATTCTTTTGTAAGACAGATTTCCTTCTAATCCACGTTTTTAGATACAAGTTATCTAAGGGTTTGGTAGGGCGGGTTCTTGTTTCCAATTATTGTTCAATATTTCTTGTGTGTTTGGGGTTTCGGATTCTTTAATCTTGGGGTTCCGCATCAGAACTGATGTATGATTCCTCTATCCTTGCATATTTGCTCGAAGGCATGACCAGTGTGTTCTCCCTCATTGTTCGCCTTTACACTCTTCAGTGTACATCCTTACTGATTCTCTGCTAGCTTCCTGAATTTATCAAATCTCCCAGACACTTGTGATTTTTGAGCTAGAAAGTATACCCAACACATCCGTGAATAATCATCTATAAAATTAAGGAAGTATCTACTTCCATATGGATAGGGTATACTCATAGGACCATAAATGTTAGAGTAAATCAGCTTTAACTTGGTCTTGGCTCTTTCTAGGCTGACCTTCAGAAATGGGAGTTTTGTTTGTTTCCCTTGTTGACATACATCACACATTCCTTCTTCCTCACTCACTTGAGGAATATCTTTAACTAATGCATAGGTTCTCTTCATAGCCTGATAGCTAGAGTGTTCATGCATTTTGTGCCAAAGTTGAGACAAATTTTCAACTTTGGTACTCAAGGCTTGGTCTGAGTCAATCTTAAAGCTCTTACTCTTGATACCTACCTTAAACACTTCATTTTTGTTTGAGTCTACTATTGTGCATGTATTGTCCGAGAGTGTAAGTATATAATTCTTCTCTAACAACTGTCTTACACTTAGTAGATTCTCACATAAGGAAGGAATGTAAAAGACATTCTGAATAATCTTGTTACCTCTTGACGTATGGATGAATACATATCCTCTTCATTTCACTTCCATGTAGCTTCCATTTCCGATCTTCACCTTGGTTCAGAAATTCATATTCAAAGTCTTGAACCATCCTTCATTGTTAGACATGTGGAACAACCATTGTCAACCACCCAGTTTAGCTCTCCATTGGATGCACCTAGGCATGTAGCAACAAAGAGCTTCTTAGCTTCATAGTCATCCATTTTTTCATTGACAAGATTAGCTTGTTGTCTCAGTCTTCTTTGCCTTGGACCCCTTTGTCTTGGAAAGTTGGGTCGGACATTTTGTCATGGCTTAGACATTTTTCGGCACACTCATTCCACATTTTGTACACAGCGCATCAAGTCTTCAGTAACAACTTGTTGGAGCATGTCTGAGCTTCCTGCAATGAGGACATGGTGAAAGTTTCCTCTAGGTTGTGCCCTATTGGGTTTTACCCTTGGAAAATTTGTCATAAACCTCGAACTATTTTACCTTGGACGTCTTAATTGTTGAACTTGTTGTCTGCTTCTTAGTCTAGAGTAATAAGAATTCTCCAAAGACTCTTCCTTTCTTATTTGTCTCCTTTGCTTGGTAGCTTTGGGGGTATTGATCAGTTCTGAGAAACTAATCTCACTCAAGATCGTAGACTCCTTCAGAAAGGATATCTTGGACTCGAACTTTTCTGGTAGACTCACCAAAACCTTTTCCATAATTCGTTGGTCTTTCAGCTCCTCTCATAGGACTCAGATTTGGTTCACCACCTTGAGTAGCCAATCAGTGAACTCCTTCATAGTTTTGGACTCCTTCATTTTTATACTTTCAAACTTTCTTCTTATATTGTGGATTTGCATCTGCCTCATCCTTGTACTTCTTTGGCTGTTTTACAAATCATGATTCTTATGAATATGGTATCACTCACAGATGAGTGCAAAGCATTTAAATAAATTGAAACGCTTAGCCGTTTCCTTATCATATAACTCAATTTGAGCAAGAGTTAGATTTTCTCTCAGTTTTGGTTCTTCACTAGCATTTGTAACATCCCAAAGGCCAAATGCCTTAAGATATGCCTTCATTTTTATGCTCCATATATCATATTTTTTCCCACCAAAGATGAGTAATGTTACAGTTGAATGGCTTGAAGAGGCCATTTTTTTAAAAGAAGATATTTGGATAAGGTATTTTTTGGATATATTGGATAAGGTATTTTATGGGTTTTCACTCAATATTTTGGTTCACTCTTATGTTGAAGCTGGCAAATGATACAAGCAACAACAACACTCAAGAAAGGTAGAATGAGACATCACACTCACAACTCACCAGATCTTTACTGCTCTGATACCATATCTGTTGGGTTTTTGTATGTTTGGCTAAGATATTCTTAGAGAGAAAGGTTAGTAACTCTCTCGTTTTGTTTTGCTTGAGGGATAAGATAAAGAGAGAAAATATAGATTTTTTGTTGTGTAAAAATCTCAGCATGCATTCATTTCATTTCATTGTATTTATAGAGATATTATATTAAACTAAATTACAATATATTTGGCATCCAAAATCACATTGGTAAAATAAACCTATCTACCAGATAATGACATTTTCTTAGTATTGAGGAATACAAGTGTAGCTACCTAAAATGGGGAGGCATTTTGGATTTTATATCTGAAGCTCATCCTCAAAATATTACTTATTTGAGCTCTCCACTTCTGCATGCATCTGTCTTACTCGAAGGAGGCAATGCTGTATCTTATTTTGCACGATGAACTTTAGTTTCATCTTTGATGATTTTCTTGGTCAAACCATTTGACAAGACATTGACTTCTGAGTGTGAACATTGTCTGAGGCGTTGGATGCTTAGTGAGTATGTTTCACACTTTCAAGGGAAAGACTTCTCAGTCATGAATATTACCTTCAGACATTTCATCCTTGGACGCTTCGGTCTTGCCTTGGACATTTCACACTTCGGTCTTGCCTCGAACACATTTCTTAGCTTACCCTTTTCCTCAGCATTTCTTAGCTTCACCTGATGCTTCCACATTTCTTAGCTTCACCATTGCATTGTCATTTCTTAGCTTTGCCAGTTGCCTTAACATTTGTCTCGGACATTGTTGTCACAACCATGTGTCAGACATTAGTCACAGACCTCCTTGTTGTTTCAGCATTTATTCTACAAACGGATGTTAGGTTGGACTTATTCGAAGCTCGGCATACATGCATGTTACCTCGGACATGCATGCAAGTATTGCAAAATTGCCACCCTTTTAACAATTTATATATAAATATATAAGTTATCAAAGTTGTGGGCAAGCGAACATGTGAGAAAAAAAAAAGAAGAAGGAAAAATCGTGGCGATGGAAAGCATGTGCAGAAGCATGTATTGATATCTCAATTGTGCATGAAGGTGAAATTGACAATTTTTTTTTAAAAAAAAAATGCTTACTTGATAATCAAGAGAAGGGATAGCTGTGGAATATTCAATCCTTTAAAATTTTTGAGGCAAAGAGGAAGGTGTTTGACTTGGAGCCACTGCAAAAAAGAAAAAAAAATTGATAATTTATGGAACAATTGGTGTAAGTTACTAGGGAAGAACCGTATAATTTAGAAATTGAAGTCCTACAACTTCACTTAAATATATGTCTCCTATCAAAATGAAAAGGAGAAGAAATCCTTGAAGGAAGAAAATTGAAACATGAAGAGGGTACAATTGTCGGCTAGGTTGGTGATACACAATATATATGTATATATGTATTATGGTTGATTTGTAGGGTTGGCATGTGTGGCTACTTGGATAAAAGGGTTCAATATTGGTCAGCTTGATTCAACAAATTTTTTCATGGTGCGAGTGCCTTTTTTAATTAGCATGTTTCAAAGGGCAGCATTGCCAAAACTTGTGGAGTTTGCAAATCTCACATTTGGAAAGAATTGCATCCCAAGAATAAAATATGGATACTATCTATATTGACATATAAATTCATTATTTGAGACAAGGTAAAGGAAAATGGCAGCACCAGTTCAAGGAAGAAAAGATTGAGGGAAAGATTATGTTATATTTTGGATGATAATTTGAAAATTATGTGCCGTGGTATATTTTAGATCAACTCGCAAGTGTACGAATCAACAAGTCATAAAGTGTGGTTTTTGTTTTAAGAAAACCTGTATCGATCCCACGAGGAATAACGTCTCTAGTATTGAAAATAAATCTATTATTAACTAAATCAATTAAAATNGAACGCGTCACTGGTCCACTTGGCAACGTAATGTCCTTATCACGAACATCCATGCTAGAAGAGCGCTCGATGCCCACATCACAGCAAGTAAGATTTCACATATTTTAAAGAACAAGGATTATGATTTCACTACTATTACTCATATTTAGTCATAATGCAAAATAGATTCATAGGTTAACCCCCCTTTAATCACAAATGACTTGAAGTTGATTTCTTAATGCATTCTAATCTAGCAAGCACGATGTATTTAATTATCCCTAATGTAAATACTGAAATTTAAGTCCTAAGACTGGCAAACCTGATAAGACCTTGTTAAAGTTGTCACTAAGGCATGCAATATTCCTATAAACATGTATTTCATTGCCCATCCATATTTATATCCCTTATTCCTAAGTCAATATAAATACTAAATCAATCCACCTTTTCATGGAAAGCATTAAGAAATACAATGAAATATTAACCTTTAAACATGAATCAAACTAAATATGCATTAAAAACTAAATACTTGTAATAGGGTTACATCACAATCCTTATAGAAAAGTTAGCTACTCATCATCTCAAAATTATCCATGAAATAAATAAGAGACAGCATAGTTTAAATAATCAAAAAAAATAAGAGAAAAGAAAACAAATGCAGATTTATGACTGCTGAAAATTGATTCTGCAATCCTCTCTTCTTAGCTTCTTCAAACTATGATCAAAGCCTCAAAGTGACTCCTCCAATGCTGGCCTAATCTCCTTGGACTTCCCTTTGTGTAGCATACCTTTGCTTCCTTAAAAACTGAATAATAAATCTAACTAAATAAATTTGTTACTGTGAGAATGGGGAAGAAAAGAAAGGGAAAGATGCGGCTAGAAAGGGAGGAAGGCTGCTGTAGCCATAAAGGATGATTTTTCACTCTCAATGTAGCAATCTCTTTATAGGAGAGGTTTAAGAGTGGTTTAACCCTAAGGTGTCTCTAAAACCTAGAGAATATAGGAGATACAATATTACATAATCTCAATCTCCATAAATTCTCTAAATGGCCGGCCATCCTAAGGACATAGAGGTATTTTGTGCCTCATGTTCACACTAGGGATAGAGATACTTTCCTTATCTTCTTAGGAATCATAATCAATCTCTAATATCCCTTCCTTTTATCCCAAATATTATTCTAATTAAGCTAATTAGGATATTCTGACCTTCCATGTGTCATGTGATGTGGCAAATTCGGATACATGGCTAATATGTGGTGACATGGTAGTCCAATCACAATGGCAGTCCTAGTAAGCATAAAACTTTCATTTTTTATCTTCAATGACCGTTAGGAAGATTCCAAGTACACATTGGGTGATCAAATGAACTCAGAATCCAGTTATTTTTGTTGCAAAGGTTAGGTATGTGTCTTATCTTTCCAGGGATATATTGATCTCACAATTTGGACATCAGGAAGACACTCAAATCCTCATTTTCCCAAGATAGTGTAAATCTGCAGCAACTGATGAATTTGTTGAATTTGTAAATCAAACTGGCACTGATTGGCCAAACCATTTGCAATTAAACTTTTCAGAATTAAAGCCTATTGAATCAGGAATCATTTGCAACTAGAATTGCACAAAATCTCAAAGTGTGGCTCCAGATATTATTTTCTCAGTAAAGGTTGCACAGAAATAAAGTAATTCAATCCTTTGTCTTTCTTTTACTGAAAAATAGAAAAATACAGTATTTAAGTATTTTTCATTAACAATTAATCATAAACTAGCTTAAATTAAATATCAAAAGTGGCATAAAAACATTAACATTTTATGCCTATCAAATACCCCCAAATTTGAACTTTGCTAGTCCCTAGCAAAGAAAGAAATAAAAGCATACTCCTATAAAAACAAATACCTTGACGAGGTTGCCTCAAAGATTGCATAATCATATTAATTCAAAAGTGATTTCCAAGTGATCATGCATCTCAACACCTTATCTTCTATTCAACCTAATTATCACTTTCAAGTGTGTGTGTGAAAATCAAATAATACATTCAATGTCATGTATTTGAATAAATCTACACTAAATAGAGTTTGAAAATGAATATATGAATTGTCATATGCTTGACATAATTAAATAGCTCTCCACTAATATAGATCAATGCATTACCATGAATCAATAGGACTTTAATGGCTTGTAATGTAAAGGTTAAAGGGTAATGGTTTAGAAGAAAGAAAAGGATAGGAAATAAAAATTCAAAAAAAGAAAACTTATGAATAATATGCTTATAAAACTTTTATTTTCAACTTTCATGATACTTTTCTTCTTTCCTTCCTTCAAACTTCACAAAACAACTCTTTTTATTTTTTTCTTTTTCTTTTTCTTTTCTTTTCTTTTTCAACTCCTTCTTCACCTTTGGTGAACATATATATTGTTTTCTTCCTTTCAACCCCCAAATTGTTCTTTTTCATACCTTGCTTGAACTTCTTTTTCAACATCAAATATTACATAATAGCCATATTTTTACCAACATCAACCACCCCCAAATTATCTTCTACTGCACTCCACCAAATACAAATTATAAGCATATATCCAATTTTAATCATAAGCCCTCTTTGATAAATGTGTATAAGGTAGGAAAAATATATTTGGCATAAGAGGTAAGTCAATGTCGCTTAACGAATAAAAATGCTCTAATATGCAATCAATTTTGCATCCTAAAAATGGCTCAAATAAGGTACTAACGGATAAATATTTCAAAGGTATGCTAGAAAGGCTCAATCTCAAAACAAAGATGGCCTAAATCATATTCAAAGTAATGCATCTCTCTAGGATTTCGCCTCAAGCAATAATTATGCAAGTTCTAGAGTTCACAATAAATAATCACTCTAAATTAATGCAAATCTTCTCCAAAATACAATCAAAATCATGCATATTTAATAAAGTACTCAAAATAGTTTTGAAAGTAATAACATGTGAACTTAACTTTAGGCATTAGCGAGTACACAAAAATAATTGCACTACCTAAGAATCAATTTATTCACAATCATATTCTTATCATAGGCTCATCAAAATATAAAAACACCACCAAAAAAAAAAAATCAGCAACAAAAATAAGTTTGAAAACAAAACGAAAAGAAATTTTAAAAACTGAAGAAAAAAACTTCAAACAAAGAGATCCCACCCTCAACTTTAAGATGAACATAGTCCTCGATGTTCAAAACAAAGAAAATAAACAAAATAAATAGTAAGGGTAAAGAAAGCTCCCCCATTTTGGTGAAATGCAATGAAATTGCAGAGTTTAGGCTTTTAATGACAAGACTCGACCCACTTGGATCCTGACTGCATGACTTAATATTTCCATTAAGCCAATAAGCAGTTTTTATTCCTACCAAGCCATTAATAAATAAAATTCAACAAACGGGGAACTCTCTACTGCCATAAATTTTATTAAAAATTTCGGCAACATCTCGTCTGTTTTAGCAACATCCCCAAATACAAACAGTTGCAATTCCTACAAGGAAAACATTCCTATACAAATTCCAACTACCAGCACACATATCCCAGTCAAACCAATACAATAATTATATAGTTCGTAGCTGGACTCAGTATGAAGACTGAGCTGCCTACATACCCTTTTTGCTAGGGATCAAGCTACCTGTAGTTCTTTAAGCATATTATCACCAAATATGCCACTGTCAATCACCTCAGTAAATTGATTTCACCTTTCTCACTTATCATTTAACCACTTTTAAATCTCATTAAAGCCTTTCAAACAAATTAACAAAAATTATATCCATGGCACAATTCCTCGCCCAAGCAGATCTCAATCACATAATTATATCATGTCTTCATACATCCACACGATCATAATCAATTTCAGTTTCCAAACAGCCCAACAAAACCACATAAATGACAAAACATCACTCTCAATCAATTTCTAGTACTTCACAATTACGGCTTTTCAAACAATCAAACAACAATTCAACTAAACTCAAGCCACAGTTCTCTCAGCAATTATTTACAATTCTCAGCAATGCGATCATATAACATATTCCGCAACCGTTGTTAACAACTATGAAGTTCAATCACATAATCAAATCATATAATCTCAGCATACCAGTTCATTTCAAAGCAATTACTAAACTATGATTACACACATATTTATATCACCAATCATCAACAATTCTTACTTTAACAATTATTGACAACACCGCTCAAAATTGGATAAATTCTAAATACTCAGCCATAAAATGCGAATTACATATCAAAATGAAGTCTGAAGAAAGCAGAACACACCATGAATTTACCTCGTCCAACCGCCGCCGGTGGTGGCTGGAAAATGGCCAGAAAGTGGCGGCCGAGCACTCCTAATTTGCACCGCTTACAAGAACGGGATTTAGGACGAACGGGTGTCGGAATCGGGCTCAGGGGGTCCAAAAGAGGGGAAAGGACCGGCCCCGCAACCGTAAACCGCCGGGATCTGGCAACCGGAGGAGAAACGGGTCCGGCCATTCACCACGATTCATGGTCAGAAATCGGTGGAGAAGGGTGGAGGAGGACCCAGGCCATCTTTTCCGAGTAGTGGGTGGGCCAATTTCCGCCGGACTCCGGCGATTGCATAAATGGGGCTGACCGGGTTTTACCATTTTCTCGGCGATCTAGGCTTTACCACAGCGAGCCACCGGTACCATTGAGGAGAGAGGACTGCCGGCTCCACAATCCAAGTAATTTTCGGCCCGATCTGGCAGGAAAACAGTCATTGTCGGCGAAAGAGGTACGATGGTCGGGCTGCGCGGGAGGACCGACATCAGGGTGGCTCCTGCGTGTGTGCCTTCTAGACCCTCCTGGACACATTAAAGATTAAAGCAGGGGCAAAATAGTAATTTCTCACTCATAATATCAGCCTCTGCAAAATTACCAAAATGCCCCTCACACTGTTTTAACCATAACTTCTCGGTCTTAGCTCATAATCAAGCGTGCTACTAGTCTACGAACTCATATCGACTAGCTCTACGCAATGGTACCATAATCAAAACAAAAATATAACCAAAGAAAAAGTCAACTCCGGGCCCACTTACGGTCAAACTTGGTCAAATTTAGGAATTTTTTAATCTTTTCCAGAGATGGGGTGTTACACTTAAAGCTCCTTTGGCCGATTACTCTTCTTCATGCTTCTCCTTTGATTTTTTATTTTTCAACTCCTAAAAACCAAAACAAAAACAACTAAAAAGAAATTAAAAATTAAAATTAAAAATACATTTAAACTTTGGGTTGCTTCCCAAAAAGTGTTTGTTTCAAGTCTTTAGCTTGACTTTCTTGTGGAAATCATCTAGGATCAATTTGTTGGTTGCTTCCACCTCCAAAGCAACTTTTAATAAACGACAATCCATGCGATCCTTTATTCTTTTTCTTATTTTTCTCTAACAAATTTGGCTCCAAAACCCTATTCTCATGGCACCATTCATCATTTGGATAAGGAGAGGGGTATGTAGATATTATAGGTCACCTTTTCGCTACCAACCCTAAAGGTAATCTTACCTTCTTGTATATCTATTAAAGCACGACTAGTAGCTAAGAAAGGTCTACCAAAAATCAAAGGTACATCACCATCCTCATCCATATCTAATACCACAAAATCCATGGGAAAGTAAAACTTATCTTTGATGATTACATCCTTGAGTACTCCCCTGGGCTTCTTGATGGTACGGTCTGCCATTTGTAAAGAAATTAAAGTAGGCTTTACTTTTCCAAGTCCAAGTTTCCTGAAACAAGAATAAGGCATTAAATTTATGGAAGCTCCTAAGTCACATAAAACATTAGAAAATTTAATATGACCAATATGACAACGAATAGAGAAATCCCCTGGATCTTTTAATTTTGGTGGTAGTTTGTGTTGTGATATGGCACTGCACTCATCATTCAAAACTACCATCTCATGACCTCCTAATTTCTTTTTCTTTTTCATAATTTCTTTTAAAAACCTAGCATAATTTGACATATTTTCTAGAGCATTTACAAAAGGGATATTAACATGTAATTTCTTAAAAACATCTAGAAATTCGCCAAATTGAAAATCCAATTTCTTCTACTTAAGCCTATTTGGGAATGGTGGTGGGGGGAGTTGCTTGTATTCCCAATTCTTTTCTCTTTTCTCCTTCATGGACAACAGCTCATTTTTTGTTTCTTTTTCTCTTCCTGAGGCTCCTCTAGCATGAGGAGGTATATACTTAGAAACATGAGGCTTCAGTACCTCAACTTGAACCTTGGTAGATGAAATTACATGTTCACAATTCAAACCTTGTGCTTCCGTTTCCCCTTTAGCTTTTGGCTCTTCTTGGTATCTAAATCCTCTAGCTTACCATCTTGCAATTTAATAGACATTACCTCCTTAGGATTTTTTCCGGGATTGCTTGGGAGGATTTCTTGTGTTCTTTGAAACATGCTTGCTAGTTGGCTTATTTGAGTTTCAAGTCCTTTAATGGCACCAGCTTGATTGTTGAATTGATTCTCAATTTTGATCATGAAGCTTTCAGTTTGTGCCATGAAGCTTGAGAACTCTTTCTTTGTTTCTAGTTGAAATCCAGCAAGTTGACTTACTATTCTCTCTAAGTCACATCCTTTCTCTTGCAGACTAGGAACTTGAGCTTGAGCTAGTTGCTCCACTTGATTACCTAGTCCTCTTATTGCTGCATTTTTTTTCTGCGTATGAGCACTATAAGTTTCATTCATTTTAATCATAGCTTGCTTAAGTAAAGAAACAGTATGAGATAAAGGTGAAGTTTGAGTTTGAGTTTGAGAATTTTTATTGAAATTTGAGGCTTGGAATTGTTGGTGTTGTTGAGGTGGAACTTGATAGATTCCTTTTTGTTGTTGTCCTCCTTAGGTATTCCAAGAAAAGTTTGGATGGTTTCTCCACCTGGATTGTAAGTGTTGGAGAATGGATTGTTGTTGCTATTTCCTTGTCAGAAATTCCCTACAAAATTCACATCGTTAGTTTCAATAAAATTTCCTAAATGGAAATTTATACTTTCATGATTATCCCCACAATATTCACAACAATTAGAAATAGTGGAAATATTATTTATATTGTTGGAACCCAAGGTTTTAAGTTGCTTTGTAAGCATTGCAACTTGACAACTCAATTTATCTAACTTATCCTCTTCATGGACAGCCATGGTATTCTTTAGGTTTTGACTCATTTCACTTGCGATTGCGAATTGTTGATTGCCATCTCCTCCAACAGTTCGTATGCATCCTCTTGGGATTTATTTAGTAAAGTACCACCTGCAGCAACATCCACATTATTTCTTGTTAGATTATTCAACCCATTATAAAAATTTTGGACTTGACTCCAAATGGGCATCCCATGGTGTGGACACTTCCTAAGTAGTTCTTTTAGCCTCTCCCAATCTTCATATAAAGACTCTCCATCAAATTGGTGAAAAGTACTAATTTCATTCCTAAGCTTGGCGGTTTTAATAGGTGGGAAGAATTTATTTAGAAACTTAAAGGCTAAATCATCCCAAGTGACAATACTCTCAGGGGGTAAAGACTGTAACCAACTTTTGGCTCTATCCCTTAAAGTAAAAGGAAACAACCTAAGTTTTACAGCATCCCCAATAATCCCATTGTATTTCATTAATTCACATACATCACATAAATTCGATATATGTTGGTTAGGATCCTCACTTGGCAACCCTTCAAATTGGTAATTGTTGAGCTTAGACATGGTAATAGGCTTAACCTCAAAGCTAGGTGCATCAATAGGTGGTCTCCTAATACATGACATATCCTCAACCTTTCTAGGTGCAGCATAATCCCTAATGGTCCTATAACCTTGGTTAATTGGAACCTCAGGAACTACGGGGTTACCTTAGTTTTCCATATTGTTTTCTTCTCTTTCGGTATTTCTAAATAAGGTCTCTCTAACTCCCTCGCTCCTTAATCTCCTTAGATCTCTCTCAGAAAATTCAGTTTTAGAATTAAGACTCATAAAATAGAACAAATAAACAAAACTGAAAAGTTAAACAGTAAACAAAACACAAAAAAGAAAAAAAAAACAGCAACTAATTATTAATAATAAAAACTGAAATCAACAATTAAATAATTAAAAAGAATTAAAACTAGATGCAAATTGAATTAAACTAAAAGTAAACACAAAAATTAAGCAAAAATAAACACCAAACAGCAACTAAAAAAAATTAAAATAGTGAACAAACTAATTAAAACAGTAAATAAAACTGCAGTATTAAATTTTTTTTTCTGCTTTTTTTATTTATTAATCAGCAGATTAAACAAATAAACTAAAAATTCAGTAATGAAAAACCTAAAACAGCAACCAAAATTGCAAACAGTAATAAAATAAAACAGAAATAAAAGTGCAGTAAATATATATATATTTTTTTTAAATCCAGTTTTCAGATTTTTTTTTTAATGATAGAAAGACAGAACTCAAGATTAAACAAACAGTAAGCAAATTTTTATTTTTTTATTTTTTTTAAAACCCCAAACCCTAAAAACAAAAACACAAAAAATTAAAAACTTATCTACTTCGATTTTCTCCATCTTCAAACTCGAATTGGATTGCTTTGGATCCAAGAAAGCTCTCCAATTGTTGTTCTTTGTTGGCTGAAACCGAACGTAAACATAAAAACAAAAACAAAAACAGAAATTAAATTAAATTAGTAATTTAATCAACAATAAATTCAAAATCAAAACTATAAATAATTATTCCCCGGCAACGACGCCAAAAACTTGTTGTGGTATATTTTAAATCAACTCGCAAGTGTACGAATCAACAAGTCATAAAGTGTGGTTTTTGTTTTAAAAAAACCTGTATCAGTCCCACGAGGAATAACATCTCTAGTATTGATGACAGGACCCGACCCGCAAAGATCCTGCCTGCGTGACTTAATGTTGCCATTAAGCCACAAGCAGTCATGAAAAACCCGCTAAACAAAATTTTAAAGGGGTAAGAATTAACAGACCGAAAAGTTTACTATTGCCGGAAATTTTATTAAAAATTTCGGCAGCATTTCGGCTGTTTCTAACACTCCCCAAAAATGCTAAAAGCTACAAACCTGCAAGAAAACCAGTCCTAAAACCAAATTATTCTACCAGCACGCATTTCCACACAATTAGATCACCAAACAGTACGCAACTCAACACTTAAACAAATATATTGTTTAAGTACGGTGTAGCTGCACTCAGTTTAAAACTGAGCTGCCTACATACCCTTTCAACAAGGGATCAAGCTACCTGTAGTTCCGAAAGCATATTTACACAAATATGCTACAATCAAACACATTCAGCATTTAATCCAAAGAAAAATACACAATAAATAAATTACCACATAAAAGTATAAATGCCACACATCATCCACTAACCAAATTAATATCACAGACAATTCATTTACAATTCGCACAAACACAATTTATAATGATTAATACACAATAACATATAATGTATATGCTCATCAAGCAAAATTATTCCCAAACACAACAATTCAATAAAAGTATTCACCGACCCAGTCTACAATTATTTTCATACAACCAATTTACAATTTTAACTAATTTCAACACAATCAACCAGCAACTACTTATCTCACAGTAATTATATGCTTCCATATACATTCCACAGCAAGCACCAAAACATCACCACACATATCTATATCACCAATTAGCAACAATTTCTATTTTAACAATTATTAACACTACTGTTCAAACCGGGTAAATTTCAATACTCAGTTATAATACACAAATTATATATCGAAACGAAGCTCGCGAAGAGTAGGGTGCAACCGAAAACTTACCTCGTCCAACCGCCGCCGGTGGTGGCCGGAAAATGGCCGGGAAGCGGCGGCCGAGCACCCTCAAATCACACAGCCCACACGAGCGAGCTTCGAGACAAACGGAGGCCGAAATTAGTTTCGGGAGGTCCAAAATAGGGGGAAAGGACCGGTTTCATCACCGGAAACCGCCGAGATCCGGCGACCGGAGGAGAAACGGCCCTCGCCGGATCCGTCGTCGTTTCCGGCAAACCGCGGCGTTTCACGGTCAGTCGAGGGTGGGGAAAGAGAGAGGAGGGTCCGGCGAAGCTTTCCCGGGCAGTGGGCCGGCCTGACTCCGCCGGAATCCGGCGAATCGCGGAAAAAGCAGCTGACCGGATTTCTCGCTTTTCCCGACGATCTGGACCCCATCACGGCGAGCCACCGGTGCCAAAGGAGAGAGGAAGTCGGCGGCGTCATTTCCCGGGTGATTTTTCGGCCTGATCTGGCCGGAAATTGGCCGTGGCCGGCGAAACAAAGGCGGTCGGAAGCTGCGCGAAGGGGGAGGCTGTCCGCGTGCGTGCCCGCGTGCGTGAGGCGTGTCCCTTGCTTCCAGATCCTCCTGGATAATTTTGTTAAAGGCAGGGGCAAAATAGTAATTTTGCCCTGCCACAGCAAAATTACCAAAATGCCCTTCATGTTATTTCAGCCATAACTTCTCGGTCTTAACTCAGAATTGAGCGTACTACTAGTCTACGAACTCGTATCGACTAGCTCTACGCAACGGTACTATGGTCAAAACCGTAGCACGCTCACACAAAAAGTCAACCCCAAGCCCTTCCTTGGTCAAACTTGGTCAACTCGGTCAACTTTGAGAAATTTCAATATTTTCCCCGGGACGGGGTCTTACAATTGAAAATAAATCTATTATTAACTAAATCAAAAAAAATTAAAAAGAGTATTTGTTGAATGATTGTGTGTTGAGTAACCAAGCATGAATTTAAAAATAGCAAATAAAGAAAGCAATATTAAAATTGAAAGACAAGGCAGCAAGTAAGATTTCACAGATTTTAAAGAACAAGGATTATGATTTCACCACTATTACTCATATTTAGTCATAATGCAAAATAGATTCATAGGTTAACCCCCCTTTAACTAAAAATGACTAGAAGTTGATTCCTCAATGCATTCTAATCTAGCAAGCACAACGTATTTAATTATTCCTAATGTAAATACGGAAATTTAAGTCCTAAGACACGCAAACCCAATAAGACCTTGTTAAAGTTGTCACTAAGGCATGCAATATTCCTATAAACATGTATTTCATTGCCCATCCATATTTATATCCCTTATTCCTAAGTCAATATAAATACTAAATCAATCCACCTTTTCATGGAAAGCATTAAGAAATACAATGAAATATTAACCTTTAAACATGAATCAAACTAAATATGCATTAAAAACTAAATACTTGTAATAGGGTTACATCACAATCCTTATAGAAAAGTTAGCTACTCATCATCTCAAAATTATCCATGAAATAAATAAGATACAGCATAGTTTAAATAATAAAAAAAAATAAGAGAAAAGAAAACAAATGCAGATTTATGACTGCTGGAAATTGATTCTTCAATCCTCTTTTCTTAGCATCTTCAAACTATGATCAAAGCCTCAAAGTGACTCCTCCAATGCTGGCCGAATCTCCTTGGACTTCTTCTTGTGTAGCACAACTTTGCTCTCTTAAAAACTGAATAAAAAATCTAACTAGCTTTGTTGCTGTGAGAATGGGGAAGAAAAGAAAGGGAAAGATGCGGCTGGAGATTGACACCACTAAAAAAAAAAGTGATGCGGAATCCCAAGCTTAAAGAAACTGTAATCCCAACTGATGCGGAACCCCAAGCTTAAAGAAACTGTAATCCCAACACACAAGATGATATGGAAAAAACCATAGTTAAAAACCCGCCCTATAGCACTTCTAGATAACAATTGTATCTAAGCAATCTAATTATAGGAGAGGTTTAAGAGTGGTTTAACCCTAAGGTATCCCTGAAACCTAGAGAATATAGGAGATACAATATTACATAATCTCAATCTCCATAAATTCTCTAAATGGCCTGCCACCCTAAGGACATAGAGGTATTTTGTGCCTCATGTTCACACTAGAGATAAGGAAACATTCCTTATCCCTCTAGGAATAAAAATCAATCTTTAATTCCTTTTCCTTTTATCCTAAATATTATTCCAATAATATTATTTCAAATTAGAATAATCTGACCTCCCATGTGGCATATGATGTGACAAATTCAGACACATGGTTGGTGTGTGGTGACATGGCAATCCAATCACAAATGTAGTCCAAATAAGCAAAGAACTTTCATTTTTTATCTTTAATGACCGTCATGAAGATTCCAAGTAGACTTTGGGTGACCAAATGAACTCCAAATCCACTAATTCTTGTGGAAAATTTTATTTCTATGTCTTAAATTTCTAGCAAGCACAACGTGTTTAATTACTTTTAATCTAAACACGGAAATTTAAGCCCTAAGACATGCAAACCCAATAAGTTCTTGTTAAAGCTGTCACTAAGGCATGCAATATTTCTATAAACATGTATTTTATTGCCCATCCATATCTATACTCATTATTTCTAAGACAATATAAATACTTAATCAATCCACCTTTTCATGGAAGCATTAAGAACTACAACAAAATATTAACCTTAAACATGAATCGAATTTAAATATGCATTAGAAATTAAATAGTCATAAAAGGGTTACATCATAATCCTCATAGAAAAATTAGCTATACATCATCTCAATATTATCCATCAAATAATAAAGAAACAACATAGAATAAATAAAAAAGAGATTAAGATTAAATAGTCAAATCCAAAGATGTTGGCTGCTGAAATTGAATCCTCAATTCTTCTCCTCTTGGCTTCTCCAAACTATGATCAAGATCACAAGGTTGACTCCTCCAAAGCTACTGGCCAAATTTCCCTTGTTCCTTGCTTTGTGTAGCACAATTTTGCTATGAATTAACTAATAAAAACTTAACAAAAACCTAAGAGAAAAGCTTTGCTGCTGTGAGAAAGAGAGAAAAACGTCTAGCCGTGAGGGCTGTGTGGTGTAAAGGATGATGATTTTCACTCTCAAGGTAGCAATCTATTTATAGGAGAGGTTTAAGAGTGGTTTAACCCTAAGGTATCTCTAAAACCTAGAGAATATAGGAGATAAAATATTACATAATCTCAAACTCCCATAAATTCTGTATATGGCCGGCCATCCTAAGGACATAGAGGTATTTTGTGCCTCATGTTCACACTAGGGATAGAGATACTTTCCTTATCTTCTTAAGAATCATAATCAATCTCTAATATCCCTTCCTTTTATCCCAAATATTATTTCAATTAAGATAATTAGAATATCCTGACCTTCCATGTGTCATGTGATGTGGAAAATTCGGATAACATGGTTGATATGTGGTGACATGGCAATCCAATCACAATGGTAGTCCTAGTAAGCATAGAACTTTCCTTTTTTATCTTCAATGACCGTCAGGCAGATTCCAAGTACACTTTGGGTGACCAAATGAACTCCGAATCCAGTTATTTTTGTTGCAACTATTAGGTTTCCAGACATATATTGATCGCACAATTTAGACATAAAAAAGATGCTAAAATCCTCATTTTCCAAATACAGTGTAAATCTGCCACAACTGATGAATTTGTAAATCAAATTGGCACTGATTTGCAATGAAACTTTGTATCATTGAATAATATTGAATCATGAATCATTAGCAACTGGAATCGCACAAAAATTCTAAATGTGGCTTCAGATATGATTTTCTCAGTAAAGGTTGCGCAGAAATACGGTAATTCCAGCCTTTGTCACTCTTTTACTGAAAAATAGAAAAATATAGTATTTAAGTATTTTTCATTAACAATTAATCATAAAATAGCTTAAATTCAATATAAAAAGTGGCATATAAACATTAACATTTTATGCCTATCAAGCTACTCGCCTCTCGCTTCTCCTTCGAGCTGGTGGAAGCAGCTGCTTAGGTGGCAGGCTCGGTTTGGCTGCTAGAATGAAGGGCCCTCAGTTCGAAATAGAACTGGTCCCCATAAGTCACTTGCCTCTAGCTCTTTTGTTGGATGGCTCAACTCCGTCTATTGTGCCTTGCGGCTCCAGATGGGTATTTGGCATCTCTTTCAAGCTCTACACAGGCTAAACTCGGTCGGTCAGGTTTTGCATCTGTACAGAGGTGATTAGCTTTGCCTCTTCCTGGAGTTGGTCTATCTCCGCTTCTGTCCATTGATGATTAGCCTCAGCTTCCATCTGGATCTAGTTCCTGCTAAACCATGGAAAAAGTTTTACACACAAAAACAAAGCAAACAAAGCTGGTTTCTTCAAGAACAAATGGGAGACTTCCGAAAACAAAATCAACCACAAAGTGAAGTAAAATCAAGAAAAACGTTCCTACAGACGTTGCCAATATATTGTGGCGATTTTTCGGAAGCCGTCCCAACGTCCTCAAAGCTTCAACCAAGCCGTGTAAAACAAATGAAAACCTGTCAAAGAGGCGCATGTGTGGTGGCCGACGTTTCTCCTCCGATGCCTAAGTCAGCTATTGAGCTCATAGATAAATAAATAACTTAAAATAACATGGAGATAAAAGAAAGAAAAGGGTAAATAAATCGGTCAAAAGGAGGGTTTTAGGCTCCGGTGGTGTTGTTTGGCCAGATTCGTGAACAGTGTTGCCTCGGCCTGGCCGTGCATGGGGAAGCACGGAGAAGAAAAAAGGTTTAGGTGGGAGAGATCCAAGAAATGTAGGCTCCTAGGATTCTTTCTCCAAAAGTCCAAAAGTCCCCATCTTTTCTTTTTTAACCTTAAGGGACCTCCCCTTAGATGGGTGACACCTAGCCCTATTCCCATTGGTCTTTGGGCCTAGGGTTTTGTTTGTAATGGATGCCTGGCCCACCACAATAATTGAGTATTTATTTTATTGCCCAGATAGTAGGGTATTAAGCCCGTTGACCGAAAATACCTACAACAGAGATGATGATCAACTTCTTATAAGTTTAAGCTTTTGGGACCATTGATAATTCAACATGATATTAGAGCCAAAAGACTTAGCAGTCACATGTTTAAAACTCAACAATTCTATCCAAAAACAAAAATAATATATATATACAGACCTAAAATGAACTCACAAAGAGGCGGGCCAAAAATCCAAATATATAGATCCTAACAGGCCTATATGTGAGGGAGAGTAACATAGATTGACATATCACAATTTATAAATGTTTTATATACCTTGATACTTAAATTAAGCATGTTTTATTAATTTAAAATAGATTAATATGTGTTTTTCTATATTTTAGGTGATTTTGACATCAAGGAAAAGAATTTGAAGAAAAAAAGGCAAAACTGTAATTAAAAGCATGCAAGTAGATTAGCCCAGGCGCCTGGCTGGTGGTTCCAGCTGCTGCGAGGCAGCAAGGTAGAGCAGCCCATGCGCTATTCTAGGCACAGAGCTCAGACGCCTGGGCTGGTGCGAATTTGGTCTATTTAGACGCGTTTTTGTATATTTTTAGCCCTAGGTTTTTAGTTTAAATAGTTTTAAGTTATCTTGTAATAGGAGAGCTGTTTTTAGAGCAAAAACAACAAAAAGAGAGAGATTTCTAATAATTATGAGTAGCTAAATATTTTTCTTGGGTAGGAGTATCATTCAATACTAAAGTACAAGGTGTGAGACTTGGTTTATAAGTTTTAATTCAAGTTTAATTATTCAATTTGTGTTATTCTAATTTATTTGTTTATTCTTTAATTCTCTTTTGATTATAATTTGGATCCGTTATAATTATTTGTGGATTGAGTATTGCTAATTAGAGTTCAATCATATTGAATGTTCTATGTTTAGTAACACTTTGATTTTGATAATTGCATGCTAAGCTTTTGTTAATTTCTTAGGAGAACATAAGATAGATTAAAGTTTTACAACATTTGTAGAACTTGTTTATTGTTGGGTGATCTTGTTCTTAAAGCATTTTTTAATTGATTTAGGTCACATTGATTCTAGGTATTTTAAAATTAGGATTAGTTTATGATCGTATCTGAACTAATTAATTGTTTGTGATTTAGAATAAAATTGGCTGTGCTATTTTATTTAACTCATCATTGAATGATTATTGAAAATTTATTTGTGTATGTGATCACCTGTTCTTTAGTAATTGAAAATATTCTAACCCAAAGTTTTCTCTAATTGTTATTTCCAATATTTTTAAATTGCTTTCTTTAATATTTGAATTTGCAAACACCCCATTTGTCTTTTTAATTTTATTTTAATTGGAATATAAATAGTTGATTATCTTTAGTGGTGATTCAATATTTTTGACATCTTACCGCTAGGTTTCTCGCTATTTTTTTTAGTTCATTTTGGGTTTATATATATATTTTTTGTTTTAGATGGAGTTATTGAGTTTCGAACCTGTGATAACTATGTCTATTGGGTCGATATCATGTTGAATGATCACTCATTCTGAAAGCTTAAGCTGACAAAAAGTGAGTCATCATATTTTTTATATTTTTTTATATTATTTATATATATATATAATAGGTATAAATACATTTTAGTACCCTCTAAACTTCAATTCAGTCTTTACAATTAATTTGAGCAATTAATATTCTATAATTTGAAAAAAGTTATACATTGGTCCAATTCTGTTAAACTTCACAGTCTCTGTCAAATTAGAAGTCATGTGCTACACGTGATGCTCAAACTTGAATGAAAATTAAAACAAAGGTTAAACGCACTTTAGTACACTTTAAATTTCAATTTTTTCAGATAGATGTCACTTTGCAAAAAAGTTAAACTTTGGTCAAATTAGGTTAAAATCTAAATATCTAAATTTTTTATTCTATAATATTTTTCATCTATTTTTTTCTTCAAAAATTTATTTTATCCTAAATTGCTAAACATTAAATTTATCATTAAAATGTGTTTCAGTGTATATGTTTTTTCTCATGAATTTTTTTCCATTCTATAAATTTTTTTATCATGAATTTTTTTTTTTAATTTTAAAATATTTTTTCATCTAAAATTTTTTTATCCTAAATTACTAAAATTTATTTTATCAAAATTTGTTCATTTCTATATATTTTTTCATCATGAAATCTTTTTTTAATCCTAAATTATTTTTAATTGTAAATTGCTAAAATTTATTTCTATCATGATAATTTTATTTCATCCTATATAGCTTTTGATCATGAATTTTTTTTTTTCATTCTATACATTTTTCGTTAAAAGTTTTTTATCCTTAAAAATTTTGATGAAAAATATTTTTGGTGAAAAAATCTGCAGAAATTTTTAGTGAAAAAATTTAGGATGGAAAAAAAAATTTCATAAGGAAAAAATATATACGATAAATTAAATTTTAACAATAAATAATTGTTTTTAATAATTTAGGATAAAAACATTTTAGAAGAAAAATAAATAGATGAAAAATATTTTAGGAGAAAAAAAAAATTTAGATGTTAGATTTTAACCCAATTGGACTAACGTGTATTTTTTTTACAAATATGAGAGTATTAAGTGTTCAAACTAAATATAGTGACCTCTATGTGAACAAATTAGATTTTTAAAGAGTACTAAAGTGTATTGAACCCTTTTAAAAAAATTCATTACAATTTGAGGATAACACGTGATCTCTAATTTGACGGAAGCTATGAATTAGTTGGATAAATTAACTGAATTAAACTAATGTATAACTTTATTCAAACTACATGGTGTTAATTGGATAAATTAGTTGAACGATGTTGCTAATTCTAATGTTGCCCCTTCAAGGGTGGTTCAAAATTAATTCTGATGTTGCTATCTCTAATGGGGGGCTCTGCCTTGGCCTTTATTGTTAGATATTACAGAGGGGATGTGATCGAGATGACTTCAAAATTATCGGGGCACATGTATGCTTTTGAAGCTGAATTGGTTGCATTGACTTGGGCTGCCGAATTTGCAGTTGATAAAAACTGGAGCAATGTTTACTGGTCTTTGGATGCTGTAGTTGTAGTTAAGGAGATCATTTCAAAGCAGGATCCAAAATGTTGGTCTTCTAGATACACCTTGCTGCATGTTAGGAATCTTTTTTATAGAAACAACTGGCACATCAGTTGGAATACCAGAACTTCTAATGCCTTGGCTGATGCTTTAGCTAAGTTTTCCATTAAGAATAATTGTAATTTCAATTTTGATGCTTTTAATTCTATTCCAACTGAGATTATGACCATTGTTGAGATGGATAAGCAGGGAATCTCTTTGTAATACTCTTCCTTTTGAAGGTTTTTTTATGCTTTATGCAATGATCTATTTAGCAAAAAAAAAAATTCCATTAGGTTGCCCAATTTTGGGGCCTCTCAAAACTGCAAAATAGTTATTTGTGAAAAAAAAAAGGGATAAGTTGGATAATTAATTGCTATAACCCAAATTACAAAATTATCCCTTGCTTTGTAATTGGTTTCTAGAACTCTATTGTTTCAACTTGCACTTTCGGTTTACCAAATAAAAACTTTCACATCTTATTATTTAGGACTTTTTTAATATAATTTTTTAAATATTATTAATGAATAAAAATATTTTCTTTCTTTTCTTCTGTCTTTAAGATTGTTTTCCCCTTCAAAATGCCTTCTATTTAGAAGATATGTGACTTACAAAGTTTGTTTTTGTTTTTTTTTCCTCCAAAACAAATGTAGGACAGCGTTAACAATTATACTAAAATGAAAGAAAAAAAATGATATTTTTTATTGCAATGTGGAAGTTGTTAAAAGTTATAATGCAAAGGGAAAACATTACATAATTTAGAGATGAAAGTTATATTATTTGTGTGGATGAAAATTATATTTAATCCTCTAAATATATAAATAATTTCATATGATACATTATTTATCTAATTCTATCTTATAGTGCTTTTTTTAACAGAGTCTTTTTTTTTTGGTACACTACCTTATAGTGTTGGAAAAATATAAAATAAAAAAAATAAAATTTCTATTAAATATAAATCCAAGTGCGAAGCAGGTGGCCACACCTACTTATATATAAATAAACTGTTAATTTAATTTGCATAGTTTTTTTGGTGTTTTTCCTTCTTAATTATTAATCTTTATTTTCAAAAAAAAAATGCTATCTTTTTCTGAAATTCTGAAGAACTTTTTGCAGATTAGCCCAAGAAGATGGAAATCATGTTGACTGAGTGCATTATTGGAATAATATTTCTGATAATTTAAACGAATGGACCAATGTGGAAAACTCTTCATTAACAAGAATAAAAATAAAAGCCCATGAAGCATATTCAACACGTTCTTATCGCAAAAAAGAAAGGAAAAAAAGAAGAAGAAGAAGAAGCACATTCAACACGTTTTGAAGACTCAATATGTAGATTCATGTAAGCAATTTTTCCTCATTCAAAAAAGGAAACAAAAAAAAAAAGGAAAAAAGAAGAAGCTGTAGGTGTACTTGGATTTAAAACAAAAAAAAAAAAAAAAAAAANTAACAAAACTTTTTATTTAGGAAAAAAAAAAAAGATTCCTTTTATTGCATACTATTAATACCATTTATATATTAAATTTATAAAATAATTTATTTACCATTCTCAATGGAAACATATAGATGCAATGAGATCTTTAAAAAATATAACAAAAGGGTTCTTTTCTAGTAAATATTAATTTAACCATTTTTATTTTTATTTAATATAGAATCAAATTGATAACACATTTGAATGTTGGTTAATGGTTGCAACAAATGGAATATTATTGTAATGAAATGTTATATATATAATGTATGTAAAGTATTATTACTATTACAACATCAGCATAGAATTTCTATTAAGATTGTTTATAAATATATATTTTAGTGACGTCATTCAAAATAAACTATATAGTGACAACTATTTCAGATTTGTTATGAAAACAAACATTTAGTAACAACTATTTTAGATTTGTCACTAAAACAAAATTTTTAATGACAATTTTGAAAAAAAATTTATCGTAGTGTCCAGATACTAATATCTCCCTATATATGTATATGTATACATGTATAGCTAATC
The DNA here is from genome assembly GCA_003254975.1 of Ochetophila trinervis. Classification (NCBI taxonomy): domain Eukaryota; kingdom Viridiplantae; phylum Streptophyta; class Magnoliopsida; order Rosales; family Rhamnaceae; genus Ochetophila; species Ochetophila trinervis. Next base: position 53,666 of record QANX01005899.1, read on the forward strand.
AATTTTGTTATGAGTTATGATAATCAAATCTAATAAAATGGTGATAAACCATAACTGATGTAAACATCACAGAAAAATTCCATTTCTTTACTTTCAAGTTCCATTACATAATCTTGGTATAAAAAAACTTAGGGTTTATTACATACCCCTACCTTGAAGTTTACATAAATTACAAATAAATCCCTGAGGTTTGGCCTAATGACATCCCCCTCCCTTTTGTTAGATTTTTTCTGTTTAAGTTAATGTGACAAGGGTATTATTGTATTTTGCTCTTCAGACTGACACTGAAAAGTCATCTGACTTCCCCAAACTCGTTCGAATAGATGTGATGACTGTTCTTCTCCATGTCATTTCCCTCGCTGAGCCATTTTCCTCTATAAACCATTTCCCTCTCCATAACCATCTTCCACAGTGTCGTTTGGCGCGAAAGAACAAAAGTGTTTCCCTCCAAAGGATCAGCAAGGGCTATATATATTGTTAGGGCTTGCTGGCTGCGCTTAATCAAAGATTCCAAAGAGAAATTTCAGAGTAAAAGAAAATCTGAGGAAAGCGATATTAGTTTTCAAAATTTTGTATTTGCATTACAATGAAGTTTGCATTTAGGGTTTCGAATATTTGAGTTAATAACTTGGATTTTTTTTGGGTTTATTTGGGTTGTTTTGAATTGAAGATTTTGAAGAGAAATTTTAGAGTAGAAGCAAATCTGAGGAAAACGAAGTTTTCAAAATTTTGTATTTGCGTTATAATGAAGTTTGCTTTTAGTGTTTTGAATATTTGAGTTAATCACTTGGATTTTTTTTGGGTTTATCTGAGTTGTTTTGAATCGAAGATTCCGAAGAGGAATTTCATATTGTGCACAGCAGAGGAACACGAGGTTAGTTTTCGATATTTTTGATGAATTTTTTTAGTTAAATTTTTGGTTTTTGGATTTTCTGGATGTTAGTTTTCAAAAAATGTTGGATTTTTTAGGGCTAAATTTAAAATTGGGTTTCATTAGTTAGGTTTTGCTATATAATTTCAAATTGGGTTTCATTAGTTAGGACAGGATAATTTAAATTTGGGTTTGATAATAGTTTAGGGCCAAATTTCAAATTGGGTTCCATAATTTTTATATTTATTTTTTGGCCTTTTTAGGGTTTAGGGTATCATTGATGTGCTACATGGTATAATTGAAGTAAGAGATGATAATGCTAATTTTTATGAATCTCTTTATACTAGTTTTGAGCACAGATATGTGTTGCCACTTTGATATGTGTTTAGGGTATCATTGATAAGCTGATTTTTATGTGTTTGTGCAGCTGATATGAATGACTTTTGTTTTAAAGATTCAAGTGATCAGTGTGTGGATTCCAAGCCTTTCATTCTTCTATATTTCAATTAATGTGTGTGTAACAACAATTGAACTGATGAGTTTGTTCATCATTCTGTTTTATTTTCATGTAATATTGGAACATGTTAATAAATGTTTTAAGTATATAGGCTGTAAACCATTAGTTGTGTGCTACTGGCATTAAGGAGATCTCGAATCTCATACTAAAGGTGTAACAATGCCACGTACTTAAAACAATTTTTTTAACATATTCCTATCAACATGTATATATTTGTGAGTTTGTTCATCATTCTGTTTTATTTTCATGTAATATTGGAACATGTTAATAAACATTTGTTTTAAGTATAGAGGCTGGAAACCATTAGTTGCGTGCTACTGGCATTAAGGAGATCTCAAATCTCGTACTGAAGGTGTAACAACGCCACGTACTTAAAACAAATTTTTTTTAATGGCACTGTTGAATGACCTGGTTATTTTGACTAATACAATATGACTGTTTTGCTGATATAGACTTTTTTTTTTTTGTTGAATAACTAATACAATATGACCTGCTTAGTTTGCATTTTCATAATCATAATGTTGTTCAAGCTTTATATTTGCAGAATTGGAACCATTGTTGGTAGATGAAGAAAAATATAGCTTTGTGTGTTTGTACACAGATGTTAAAATGATGACTTATAATGAGAGAATGAACTTAGGAGAGAAACCTGCAATATCTGCTACGGTTAGATTACCTTGGTCTAAAGGGGTTACATATTTTATAGAGAATGACAGGGATTTGTTAGAGATGTTTACATTGTTTAAAGATAACAACACAGACACAATCCACATGACCTGTAATATGGAGCCTTTAGCTGTCATACATGTTGATGAGAATGTAGTTTCTGATTATGCTTGTGAAGTAGAATATGAAATGGATTCAGATTCATATGATTCTGAGTATATGGAATGTTTAAACCAACATCAGACCACCCAACATCCATCCCGAACTCCTGCATCCCCTCATCAGACCACATCCCCTGCATCCCCTCCTCAGACCACCCAACCTATATCCCCACCCCCTGCTGCATCCTTTCATCAGACCACCAAACCAACATCCCCACCCCCTGCATCCCTTCATCAGACCACCAAACCTACATCCCCACCCATTTCATCCCTACCCAGACCACCTAACCTGATCATGCTGAAGCTGAAGCAAATCAGGTTGAAAACCAAAATATAGATGGGGAGTTCAACTTAGACATGGAAGATGAGGAGTTCAAATGGAGTGATGATGAGGAAGATGCTGTGGATGCAAATGTCGATGTACATTTGGAGTCTGACAATGAGGTGGATGATGACTCAGTAGGATATGAGTCAAACAATGATGATGGCCCTGTTGGGAGTGAATCTGAAGAAGAAAATACAATTGCTAGACTTTCAAGAAGAATGCGAGGGATTGTATAGGCCTCTCCCCGATGGAAAACACCAGTTAGAAGTTGGATTTATATTTTCTAATATTAATGAATTTAGAAATGTTCTTGTTGAATACTGTATACAAGAAGGATTCAACATTGTTCGATTGAAGAATGAACAATCTAGGGTCACTTGTGTGTGTGCTGCTACTGGTTATCCATGGAGGATCCATGCATCCCTTATGCCTAATGGCTAGACCTTCCAAGTTAAAACATACAATGATCAACACTGTTGCACTATGCTCACTAGAAATCCAATAGTGACATGTGAATGACTTTCTAGGAAATTGGAGAGTAAACTAAAGGCTTATCCTGAATTAAGTGTTAAGTCAGTGCAAGCTAATGTGAGGACAACTTATTGAGTTAAAGTTGATAAACCGAAATTGTATAGGGCCAAGAACAGAGCATTGCAGAGATTGCATGGTGACCATGGTGAGAGTTATGCTAAGTTGCACATGTGTGGGAATGTTGTGATGACCAATAACTCCAGAGCAATGGTCCAACTGAAGTGCCATAGGAATATGTTGTCAGAGAGCCCTATTTTTAGAAGTTTTTTTTTTAGTTTTCCAGCTCAAAAATATGGTTTTCTGCAAGGTTGTAGGCCATTTATTGGGCTAGATGGATGTCATTTGCGAGGGCAGTTTGGTGGAGTGTTGCTTAGTGCAATTTCGTCAGACGGAAACAACTTGTTTCCTCTGGCTATTTGTGTATGTGAGAGTGAAAACCATGATAGTTAGAGCTAGTTTTTGAATTTGTTGAATGATTATATACTAGTTCATGAAACTAGAAGTATTAGTTTCATGATTGATAGACAAAAAGGAGTAGTGAAAGCATTGGAAGAGATTTTTCCAGATGCTAAGAATAAGTTTTGCTGTAGGCATATATTTTCCAATTTCAAAGCTAGATTTCCTAGTGTAAGTGTTAGGGACTTGTTTTGGAATGCTGCTAGGTCCACGAACATCAGGAACTTTAATGCTGCAATGGAAGATATTAAGAAGATATCCATGGAAGCCTATGAATGGCTACAAGAGATTCCGGTTGAACATTGGAGCAAGCATGCCTTCGAAGTGAGTGTCAATGCTGATCATGTGACAAACAACATGATGGAATCATTTAATAGTATGATTAATGATCATAGGGACAAGCCTATTCTACATCTAGTTGAGAATGTTAGAAGAAAGATAATGAAGAGATTTAGAAAAAGATAACAGGCAGCACAAGCTTGGAATTCAGACATTCCACCGGCTGTTCAACTGAAACTGAACAAAATCCACAAGGTAGGAAGACATATCAAGGTCATTTGGGCAGGTGCTGATGAGTTTGAAGTTTTTGATGCTTCAAGGGTACTTGCTTTAAAACTAAACAGCCAGCAATGTGAGTGTGGAGCATGGCATCTTTCTGGAATTCCATGTAAACATGTTATGGCATGTGTGAGCCATATAGGAGTCAGTCCCATCCAATATGTGCATCCCAACTTGACCTAGGCTACTTACCTATAGACCTATAACGACATTATTCACCCCATACCTGATGAGTCAGAATGGCTTAAAGTGAATGTTGATGTAGTGCAGCCCCCAGTACATAGAAGGATGCCTGGTAGGCCAAAAGTGGCAAGGATGAGGGAGCGGGATGAGCCAGCCCCACATAAAAGGTCTTATGCAGTGAAGTGTGGCTATTGCCAAGGCATTGGACATAATAAAAGATCTTGCCCAAAAAAGAAGAGAACTTCACATGTAAGTTGTTGATTTTGTGTTTTCATTCGTTAATGTTGGTTTAAACATTAACAAATTGTTCAACTAATGTATTACATTTTCATGTAACTTAGGCATCAGTGGCTGAAACTGGAGGTCACTAACAGTCTTGAAGTATATGTAAGGAAACTACGTCTCCTTAATTTTTGAAGAATACAGTTTAGGATTGTAATAAGACAATGACACCTTTTGTTATATTGAAGATTATGATTTGTGTACAAAGTGGATACAAATTGAGTCTTCAATACAAATGGTGATAGCAGTACATATTGTGCAGAGGTGCTGATGGTTGTGTCACCTTATTTTTGAGACACAACTTGCATGATAGTGTGTACATAGGGGGTTGCATCCCTTTGACCTAGCTTATTATTATATCCCAGGTTCAATATAAGGCTAACAATTGTGTAGACATCACCTGATGAATATATTTTGTATTATATACAGTTTTATTAATATAGAATATGGTATTCTCATATTAATAGAAGCAAATCAATTTTATTTCATATTTATTACACTTGCTAATATGCCAAAAAGTAGTATATTTACAAGCATCATAAAATTCAACATTTGCTGCATATTTTCCAGCAATGCACATAATTTCTACCTTTTTCATTCAATCCTCTCTGCCTTTCTTTACTATCTACATCATCTTCATTTGCATATTCTTCATTATCAGGGGTCCAAAAAGAGTAATATTTGCAGGTTCCCTATAAGCAAAAAAAAATAGAGCTTAGATGGATTATTTGATGACTCAGAAATTCTTAAACCTGCTCTCTTTCCACAATGACATCTTCTGTTTTTGAACTTGATTAAGCCTCCATTAATATGACTACTGCTACTTGATGAAGCCATCTTCAATTGAGTTTTTGTTGTTTTCTTGCTGGCTGGTACACTATTTTTGTGGGTATTGTGTTTACTGTGGAAAAATTTAGATTGTGTTTGCTGCTTTAATAGCTGTTATAAGGGATGTGGATGCAATGCCAGATTCAGACTAGCCGTTTAGGCCATTCTGAGAATAAAAAAATTGTTTCAAGGGTGTAAATGTAAAACTGGGGTTACTAGCCATTGCAAACCCTTTTTTTCAAATTTTGGTTACCCATTCTTTTTCATTTCAAATCAAGTATAGTCACAAATTTCAATGTGGATGGGCATATTTGTACATTATTTTGCCACATAGGAGAGAGAGTAAATTTAACTGATGGATGTGTAACAGAAGGGAGAGGGATGCCATTAGGGCAAACATAAGGAATTTAATTGTAATTTAGGCAAACCTAAAGGGAGGTGGATGTAAAATACCCAAAAACTTATACATTGCATCATCCTGCAGTTAAAGTTTCCCATTCTTTCTTCTTTAATCTTCCTTCTATTTACTTTCCGTTTCTTCTAATTCTTCCTCCTATCAAAAAGGCAAAACTACAAAATAAATGCATTTATAATAAAATGCATAAGCAAAGGGACCAATATGCATATATTAGTAAAATCCACCTAGCTAAGTCAGTGGAATCAAGCTCATGGAATAAGGAAGCACCGTGGGACAAAACATGGAAGCCGGACCTAACTGGTTGACACTACAAACTCCCCTGAAATTGCTGGTCAAAAGGTTGTAAAGGTATATCTTTGCACCAACCCTCATTAGTAAAATCCCATCCTTAAAAGCCAAGGGGAACATCCATGGGTGACTTAAACAATGCTTCTGTATCACTAGCTCATGTAAATTGCAGAAGAATTCAGGAAGTTTCATCTAAGCTATAATAATTCAGGAAGTTTCATCTAAGCTACTCTTTCTCATTTTTATGATTGATTTCATCCATTTAATTTCCCTTGTTCATTTTTGAGTCTGTTGCTTTTGCTTTTGCCCATAGTGAACAATGTATTGTCTCCCATCAGTAAGAAAGATCCTAAAATGAAGTTTGGCAAGGAACTTCCAATGCAAATGGTGCTTGAAATGCAAAAATCATACATGTATTATAATTTACTGAAAACATTTTTGAATGATGTTCAAACTTTATGGTAAGGAAACCGGCTAGTTTGAAGCGAATGCCAACTCTTTACAAAGCTTTCAGTGGTTTGGAAAATGGATACAACAATAACAAACCACAATCAACTACGGATGGCATTAAGAGCCAACATATTATAGAGAGCTCTGTGCACAAGAATAGTTGTGAAAGCTACGAGCATATCTTCTTGAAGAGTGCATAGGAAGGAAGAGAGTGCAAGCTGGTTTAATTCCGGAGGCTCGACAACAGCTGGACAAAGTGGACAAGTTTTGCAGTTTGAAAGCCTTGGAGGTAATAAAAGATGCGGCTATATTGAATAGGGATGGCAATTTGCCCGTCATTCTTGAACCCTACAGAGAGATGTCCATAATGGGGTATGAAATCTCCGGTTAAACGGGAAAAAGGGGATAGGATAAAGCAAAAAAAATCTGCTCTAGGGGCAGGTTCGGGGTGGAGACGGGGACGGGGAGTATAGTCCCTACCAGTACCTACCCTGTTTATATTATATATAATAATACTTCATTTTTATATATTTAATTATAAATTTAAATTTATTTTTATACATATTTTTTATTTGAAATGGAAATAACAAAATTTTAAAATATTATTTCAAAAAAATTAGAATTTTAATATTTTATTTATTAATTAAATTATTTTGAAATTAAATGGAAAAAAGGGTGGGGAACGGGATACCTGCTCTGCCCTGCCCTGGGGAATCCCTACCCCACTTGTGTCCCACGTAAATGGGAAATGGGGTGGGGATGGGGATGAGAATTTCTGCAGAGCGGGATATGGGGGTGGATGCCCTTTCTTTACGCCACCCTAGTACCATCCCTAATATTGAATAAACAAATGGACGCTTTGATTGATTTTTGATCAAAGTGAAGAATCCTTAAGTTAGGTGGTTTGATAGGCATGTGAGGATGTTGCTGCTTCTACAGTTGTTTTGGCTTCTTCAATTCCTCTTGGGGCTACAGCAAGTAGTAAGTTTCTGTCTCCACCAATTTTTTTTTCCTTCTCAATATCTAGGGAAATTTCCGAGGAGTATTATCAAAGGTAGCAATTTTGCCACATTTGCATGCATGTCTGAGGCAACATGAATGCATGTCTGAGCCTTAAAATACGTCTTACTCCAATATTTGTCTAAGGTTAAAATTTCTTAGGTTAAAATGTCAAAGAGTGAGATGATTGAGGATAAAATGTTTGTACGGGAGATGGTTGAGTATGACATTAGTCCGAAGCATTTTATCTGAGAGTAATATCTTTTGTCTAAATTAAAATGCCAAGTCAAGAATTCAGTCTCTTAGAATGTCCAAGTCAGAGACTAGCTCTCCGAATGTCAGAAGCATACTCACAGTTTTTCCAAGCATTTTAAGAAAATGACAAGTCTTTTCCTTAACCAGGTTCACACTCATAGTTCTATGCTCGAGCTTTTCAATGTCCAATAGTAGAAAGTATCTTAAAATAAACAAGTCGGGCTAGGTACAATATGTACTATAACCGATCCTTTTCTCATATAGTCAGAAATTGGGTTTGTGGAGTATCCAAAATAGCAATGATCAGCATTTGAATGCTCTATGCCTTTCTAAAAGAAAAATCAAAGTTGACTACAAAAATCCTAAAGAAGAAGTTACATTTAGACAAATGGGTTGATCTTATCCATATGGACTTCAAATATATTTTGTTTTAGTTTAATGCGAGAGAAATACCATGTAGTGTCTCTATAAATATAATGAAATGCAATAAAATGAAATGTTGAGATTTTACAACAACAAAATTCCATATTTTCTTTCTTTATTTTGTTCTCATCTTCTTCCTCAAGTAAAAGCCAAAGCAAAGCAGCACAAAATCAAAGAGTTACTAACTTTTTTTTTTCCTGAAAATTTCTGAGCCAAACACCAAAAATCCAACAACATATAGGGTTGGGCGCCGGGTTTTAAAATTTGAAACATTATACAAGCCCAGCCCGATAATCTCTTCAACCTGAACCTACTTGAACTTGAATTTTTGAGCTTGAGCTAAGCTGCGCAACCTGAATTTACACCCTACATATGAATTAACAATGAACAATGTGTATGAACAACATCCTATTCTTCCTAACTAAATTATTAATAATTGCACAAGAAAGATAATTTTGGCTTGTTTGTATCGCTTTCTAGCAAACATCATCATTGTTATTGGCAAAGTTACCAACAAGTTTCCTTTCCATGAAATGCAAAGGTTAGATACAACTTTAGCAATAAAATGAATCAATAAAAAAATTATATTTGATAAGACTTTCTAATTGGGGTTGAGTAGTAACTGTCAACACATGTAAATGGTCACTAAAAACTAATACACTAGGATTTAGGAGACAGGTTGCTAATCTAATTAGTTGTGAAGAAAATTATATTGGGAAAATCTTATACTAATTTTCTTAATCAACTAATAAACAAATATACAAATATATAGGCATTGATGGGATACAATTTATATATATTTTATATACCTTAATACTTGATTTGAGCATGTTTTATTCACTTAAAATGGATTAATTTATATTTTTCTATCTTTTAGGTGGATTTGAGCTTAAATGGATGAAAAATGAAGAAACAGTGGCAAAATCGTAATTAAACAGAAAACTGAAGAAACAGTGGCAAAACCGTAATTAATTGGACGTTGGCAGCAAGCAGTGCAACCCAGGTGCAATGCCCAGGCGCCTGGATGGGCACAAATCTGAGCGTTTAGGCTCGTTTTTGTGATTTTTTAGCCCTAGATTTTACTATAAATATGTTTTATCATTATTGTAAAGGGGGTAGCCTTTTTTAGAGCAAAAACAACAAAGAATTGAGATTTCTAACAAT